>JBAMAX010000933.1:0-68961 GCA_037043745.1 Chymomyza amoena | reverse complement strand
AAAATTTTTTTGCCATTCTCAACGCTGAGGTCACCTGTTGAGTCGGGTTGAGTAGGGCTGTCATACAAACTCTTCTATTGGGCGGGACAAATATTCAAACTTAATTAAAATATATTTTGTACAAATGGAAAGCAAAATGATGCAAAATATTCTGATAATTATTGCTTAATGTATAAAGAATAAACTTCATTGGACCACTGTTGGTAATCATACATTTAAATAGGAGTTTAAATGTTCTAAAAAAATTTTTGGAAACTAGCAACCCTTTGCTGCCATTCTTGCAATTGTTCGAAAAATTAAATCTTTGTTATTTTTTGGGGATCTACGGTTTTTTTCAAGCCATTGCCGAAATCTTTAAAGATTCCTGTATATGTAATTGGGGTTTGACTTTTCAAAAGCCAAAGCATAAACTTCTAAGCTCTTTGTTTCACATTGTCAAAATTTTTGTTGTTGGAAGCTTCTTATTGCTCAGAACCCAAGCCATTTAGCTCGATGTTTCAAAAATTGTATCCCCTTCCGTGCACCGAATTTAGGGGATTTATAAAACAAATTTTTTTTTGGAAAACTTACAAATATCAAAATCAAAAAAAAAACACCTTCACCTATGGAAAACAACCGTGTACCTTATAATCATGAAACACCTGGCTTAGAATGATCTTTGGTCAAAGCTTGTTGAGACGAAGATGATCTTTGAAATAAGTACGAATTTGCTGTTTATTTTCTGCATCGCCGAATATAAATGAAAGCGAGCTGAAGGACAAGCTTAAGCCAAAGCCGCGACAGATACTATTTAACACCTTTAATACAGGCCATCTTAAATAATTTAATTAGATCGATCTATAACTTTAAAGAACAAGCACTTAGGTTCTTTTCCGGAACATCATAAAAAAAATTCAAAAATGTTTGCATTTAAAAGATATCTTAATTAGTACTGCTTCTTATAATTCGACTTTTATTAAATATCGGTTACATTGTGCTATGTTTACTCCTATTGCAATATGTGACTAACTTTTGAATTAAGAAGTCATCGGCATTTAATCTTGCAAGAATTCCTAAGTTAAGAATACAATGCTTTGTAAACTGGGTGCTCTACCCGTTCCCGGTTAGACGGCCTCCCGTAATTTAAATTTCTAGCTATTTACATAAGAAGTAAAACCCGTCTCTGATTAATACGTTCAATCGACAGATAAGTTCAGGCTTATGCTAAATAAAGTTAGCTGTGAATGAGCCCAAAAAAAAAAAAAAAAGAAGGAAAATCAAACACCATCATCATCGTGTCGACGCAGCCGTGACTGTCGATTTTCTTTAAAGCGTAACAGCCCTAAAGTCTTCGAAAGAGTTTATTGAGCTATAGAGTCTGAATAATGGGTGTGTTACACCATCAAGCCCACTTGGAACCCCTTTACAGGCAATTTATTATTGGCTTTTGAAAATCTTAAGAATAAAATTTACAAATAAGCTACAATTTGGTGAAATTAAAAACAAAACAGTGAGTGCGAGGAACAACAGGGAACATCATAATTCGACTGCTAATATTAAAGAAATTCCCTAGCATACTTTTGTGCGTTTTCCGTTGGAGAACACCCAAGTGCCTTTGCCTTTGCAGCCTTATCCTGAGCTTAAAGCTTCCGGCATCCATTAAACTTCATTAAAAATTTAATATTCGCATTTCCCCAAGTCGTCTCCGTACTTTTTTTCTTTCTGCTTTTCATTCTCTACATCTTTGTTTGCTTTGTTGCCTTGTGTCACATTTGCTTATTTTTTTGTGTTTTTATGTTATTTTATACCCTGTACCGTAAGGTACAAAGGGTATATTAAGTTCATTGGAGACCCGCCAAAGTTACCCTAAAGTATGATCTGGGCGACTAGAGAAGTCTATATACCAATGACGGTCTGTCCGTCCGTTCGTCTGAAAGCCAAGATCTCAGAGATGGCAAGAGCTAGAGTAACCAAACTTTCACATTAGATCCTTTATTATTCCATAGGAGACAAGTTTATTTTATTTTTTTGATATTTGGGTTTAATTATATAGCTCCCATAGGGTGTTTCAGACGACCTCAAAAAAACAAAAGTTTTAGATAGATAATTCGTTTGTTTTTCAAGATTTCGTAACCAAATTTGGCACTCGGAAGTTTCGTGCTGCTCCCAAGCATTTTACCAAATTCGATTAAAATCGATTGACTATATCATATAGCTCCCATAGGACTGATCGGCCAAAAAAACTTTTTTTACACAAAATTCGCTGTATTTCGTTATTTAATAAAGATATCGTAACTAGATTTAGCATCCAGATGTTTTTTAAAGTGTAATGTACCAAATTTAAAAAAAAAATTTGAAAGTCGGTTGACTATAATATATATGTAGCTCTTATAGGGCCAATCTTCCAAAAAATCTATTTTTGGACAAAATTCGCAATAAATCGTTTGCTTATAAAGGTATCATAACCAAATTTGGCATGCGGAAGTTTTTTATAGGTCTTAAGTACTGAATTAAAATTTATCAAAATCGGTTGAACCATCAGTCAAAAAACATTTTTGGCTCAATATTAATCGGATTTTGGTTGTTTATGAAGGAGCATAATTTGGCAATCAAATGTCTATGATGTTTTAAAGCAATATACGGGATATTATTGCAAACTATTGGTACAGGGTATCGCAAAGTCGTCCGCGCGCGACTTTACGTACGCCATTTTTTTATTTATGCTCATGCACTTTAAATAGCTGGGAATGTGCGGAACTTCTGGAATCCAATTAAAAAGATATGATCCAGACGAAATCAATTTACAGCAGAATAGTCTAGTCTAGAGTTTTGAGTTTGTTATGGGTTGTGCTATGTGGCATAAAAGTTGAACACTTTGATTTTTTATTTATTTGGAACATCTTGGTGTCCAGAAAATTCAAAAGTTCTTTCAATAAAAGAGTTACCAGAATTTTGGGAAGTGTATATTAAAGACTGTCATAGCATAAACTATGCGAAACGAGAAAAAAGATTAAAAAAATACAGCACGATAAAACGGAAAACCTAAAAAATACAAATTTTTGATTTAATAATGTTAAGGGCAACATAAACAACCCAACAAGGAGGCAAAAAGTTAAAAATGATCAACCGTGCATGATAAGTAACCAATTTTTCCACACTTCCGACTACCAACAACAATCAGCTGTATATTTTCCGATTTGCATCTGCAAGGAAATTAAAGCTTTACTTATAAGTTTAACAAAATATACTTTTAGTTTTTTAATACTCTTAATCCTTTTAATAATATTGAAGACAAGGTACAAATCCATCCTTTTCATAGTTAACAGTCTGTAACTCTAATAGGGTTACAGTAAGAAGACTGCTATGAAAATAAGGATCATTTTTTTTAGCAGGATTGACAGAAACTAGAGTATAAGTATCTTGGATTCTTTCATTTTTGCGGCACAGTAATCTTATGAAAACGGACTGGTTTTACAGTATGGGATTTTAAGTCTCCAACAATTCATGGCTATAGACAAGAAAATAAATCGGAAGAACTAGTCTTTGTATGGATAATTCACATGACATATTGTATTTGTTTTTGATTTGCAGAAAAAATATTCCACTAAGAAACTTTTGAAAAATCCAACGAAGATTACTAGATGAGATTCTGCAATGGCAATCAAAAATATGTGTGGTTTTCTTTTAATGATTGTATACCTGTAAACCTAAATCGTTAAAGGAGTAGAGAAAGAATGACTAAAGCTAATATCTTTCGATTCTGTACGGCATTTTAGTTTTTATCACAACGCCCTCGAACAATGTATCCATTAAAGAAACTGACTTCACAAAAAGTAGTTTCAATCAGACCCAATCAGATAGTACCAAGTCCTGGACTTGTCTTAATGCATTCCTGTTACGTTAAAAGAAGCACATCTAAAATTATTAACTAAAATACTTTCCCAAAATTTAATAATATAAAGTAAGCTCGATGGAGTTTCCTTTGAAGAAGTCTATTTACAAAGCTAGGGTGATGAAACTTTTGCCGATTACTTTTATTATTGGATCTCAAGCACTCTCGCCGACCTCAGATGCTCACATTACTTCTTTGTCCCAAATTAATAAATACTATAAATAATATACGTACATTGCACATTATCAGAATGTTGTAAAGAATCAACTCTAAACGTACATAACTAGTACATATATTTATATACATGCTCCTTTATCTATCAAAATCATTATCATCATTTATAGCATTACAACACTAGAAGGACCAAAGCTTCCTTCACGTTGCTTTTCCATGTCACTTGATCCATTTCTTGGACTTCATAGTTTTGGGTATTTATTTTACTCAAATCTGCTAGCACCAGTATTTTCGTACTTTCAGGACTTATTTTATTTTTTAGTATGGATCTATCACCCATGCGCAGTACAGGCCCGATCCACGTTAGGCGCTGGAACTTGATAAAGCGTATCGATCAAAATAGTATATTCTATACATGAATCTCTCTCTCTCAATATATCATCCTTAACTATTAAGTACATTTGTGAGAATTTAAGGACTTCAATATTTTGTCTGCCACTTTGTTATTATTATATTTTTGTCACTAACTTTCTTTTTGTGGGGCTGGAGCGTTTAGATCTTCTATAAATACAAACTAAATACTTTATGAGCCAAAATGAATGCTGCCGGCTTACACAGTCAACCCCTTTTGTTTTTTTGTTTTTGAGCGTAGTCCACCTCTTAAAAAAGACCAACAACAACAACTGGAGCACACAACTGCTTAATACTTTTAATGAGAATGTGCTGGCAAGGATGTAGAGTTGGCTTGTTGGTGGGGGTGTTGGGCTGGGGTTGAAATTTCATTATGATGTTGCCTGGGGACTTAGTCGGCAGCTGCTTTGAGAGTTTTGCTGGCCTTAAGATGTTTTCGTGTGATCATTGGATGGCCAAGTAGTAGAGGGTAGTGGCTGATGGCAGGAGACAGATGGCTGCGTGGGGGGAACAACAGTCAGGAGGTGATGAAGGCGCTATGCTGCTGTTGCTGCGTTGAGGTTGCGCCCGGTAACCTCGTTAAGCTTAATTAATAGCAGCAATGTGATAAACACCCGGCAAAATGGTGGCAGGCTGTTCAGTCAGTTGGTTCAGTCGTGCAGGCTGCTCCGCCACCCCCGCCAAGCCCAAACGTATACGCCATTTTGTAAGGATGCTGGCAAACTTTTGCCAGGTGTCAACTACAGCTGAGTTTTTTTAATGAGCTGGCTGGGGCGGTTGAAGCTGAAACAGACGGAAACGTTGACTCTGAAGCTGACATTTGACAGATACGTTGAGGCGGCGAGTCAACTACAAAAGCAAAAAAACCCTGGAAAAAGGATGCTTACAAAGCGCCTAGTACTTTCATGCTATTTCGAATTTTCTACTTATTTAGGCATTAGGCATGGGCTACATGGCTCTATAAAGAAGTTTAACAGTTTTAGCCCAAAACATTATAGACTGGGCTACGTATGAACAGCTCTTGGCCCATAGACAAGCTGTCTCAGTTTGGTTTGGTTTGTTTGTTTGCTCATAATGTTTGTTTGCGAAGCATTGGTTCAGCTGTGAGTGTGTGTACGAAAGGAAGCTGGATGGAAGGAATTCCTTGTCACTAAAGCATTTGGTCTAAATGGCAACAATAGTCAAAGGCAGCGAACGCGCTGCAAATATTTGCCAAAGGGACAAGTATGCGCAATTAAAATTTGATTTAATACAAAAGTACATATATGTATGTGTGTATCTGTGTGTTAGCATGCATAGGCGAGTATGTGTATGTGTGTGTGTGTGGGTCGGTGTATTATAGTACATCTGTTTGTTTGCAGTTGGCATACAGTATCCAATTTCGAAATTACTTGCGCATCATCAACTGAAATTCCTTGAGTATCGAATGGAATTTAATTGAAGTCACGATTTCACAAATTCAAGCAATTTATTGTAAAAGGCCAACTCACACACACATATGCATACATATATACATATAAATATATGTGTGTGTGTGTGTGTGTGCATGTGTCTGCTTACACATAAATAAATCAGATAACACATTAACACTTCTTTATGCAGCTCCAAGTCGTTTGATGTCTCTCTAAAGCCTTGCAAACTTTTCCTGCTCTTTTCTTCTTTTGAATTTTGTTGTTGAATTTTTAATATTCATTAACATTTGTGCAGTGGAAAATTGCTTCAGTACCGCCCCTATTCCCGCAGCTCTACCATCAAGGGGTTGCTCTAAAGCATTCTGACACACTCACGGATACAACACTTACAATTAGTATTTGATGTGTGCTTAATTGTTATTTGTATAATGAAATGTGTCATAGGCTTTGTGGGGCCATTTTCCTGGCATTGTTCTTGTTTGGAGTCAGCCGTAAAGCAAGTGATGCGACTTATGAGATAAGCACGGAGACTAATGCTCCGCTCAAACAGCTGATAAGTGACTGAGCTGCTGAGCCTATGAGCTGTGTCTGTGTCAATTGGCGGGCAAAAGTTGAACTGAAATGAATATTTTATAGCTGGGTTACAAAATTTTTACCCAGAGCAACTTCACTTTGATGGTAAGTCCTCCTTTAAACGTCAAACAAAAATTTTTTGGCATAAAGTATTTTCCTACTGTGTACGGTACCTGTTGGGTTCAGTTCCCAGAATAATAATTTTGGCAACCAACTTGCCAACCTACTTGTCGCCATAACGACCAGAAAAGCAAACTAGTCTTGCTGGTGATGCTAGGTAATCAAAAATTATATTCTCATCCTTCATTAAGTAAGACGAAATAATGAGGTACGGGGCCATGAACACCTGCGTTACCTAAGCTTAGCAGCACCTTCTGCGGATTCCAAATTATTAAGGTGGATCCATCTCAAGCCAGAGCATTTGTTACAGATGTGAACTCAACAATTTGAGCTCTTGACTTGAGATTTTTTAATAGATGTAATTAAAAGAACTTAAAAGATACTGATTGAAGGTACAATTAACTAATGCACAATCTACAATTAATAAACATAAATAGTCAGGCATATTAAGCCCATGGAGAAGACTCAAGTACTGTATGGAAAGGGGAAGGACTTAAATTTTATACTCATGCATATTAAGAACATAATCACAGCTGGCAACTTGCAGTTAATTAACATATTAACGTAAATGGGCAGCAGCAACAACAACCTGCAAGATGCTTAGATACTTTGGTGTTGTTCTTGTTGTTGGTGTTGTTGCTGCAGTTGCACTTTGATAATGCACTTCAAAGTGCTTACACATCAATGCAATTGAAAATGCAATTGGAATTGGAGTTGCAGTGCCTGGCAACTCATTTGCATAAGCAATGGCGGCAACAACAATAATTACATGTGTTTTAAGCAATGGACATGCACAGAACCCCTACACCTGGAGCCGCACTCGAATAAGCCCCATCCCCAGTTCCATCCAGCACCGAACTGAAGCCCCAGCTACGACCAAGCAATTGTAATTCATTAGTAGACAAGAGCTGCAAGGATATAATCAAATGCATTTCCCATGTGTTCGGATTATGCAATTCCGGTTCAATGCATTTCGAATGTGTGAGGGAGTGAGGGGGAGAGAGAGAGAGAGTGAGATAGCCAAACAGTTAGAGATGGCGTAGTGCGGGTTGAAGGCGTGACAGCGTTTTATCTAATGCGTTGCTCCAACTTCATTTCATTAAATTTACAGCGCCACAAAAAAATATATATTTGAATCCTTCGTGTCGATGCCCGACAGTTGGATACCCTGCGCCTACATTAACCAAAAGCAATCATTTGTGCCCTTTATGAGCAAAAAGGGTTCACTGGATATGAGTATGATTAGATTAACAGGAATCTATAATGCATACAAAATTTCATAGTTATTGCTTTTTTTTAGTTCAAGATCATAATGGTGTTTTTGTGTTATGTTGTCAAACTGTGATCGGTTTTGAATAAGATTTTAATCTTATACGAGGAGTATTCAAAAAGTAAGTTTCCCTGGTCTGGCGTTTCTCTTGTACACCATCTAGCGGCCTCGCACTGAACACAACATCAGTCTTGAGTCTATCGATAAGAGCGGCACTGGTATTGGTGACCGAAAATAGTTTTTTCAGCAGTATAAACACAACAACCATGGAGCTACCATTGCAAAACGTGTCCAATTGTGAATTGCGTGCAGTTATTCGTTTTTTAACTTCAAAAGGACTGAATAGTAACAAAATTCACAGTGAACTAGTGGAAATTTATGGTGAGAATTGTATGAGTGTGCAAATGGTGCGAAGATGGCGCGCTGATTTTATCGCGGGACGTGCAGAAGTTCATGATGAACAGCGTGCAGGAAACAGCCACTACGGACAGAGCTATTGAAGCTGTTCAAAAAATTATTGAAGAGGACAGACTGCTGACCATCGATGATATTCTCGAATTGATTCCTCCTGATATTGAAATTGGCCGAACTTCAATCTTTTCAATTTTGAAGGATAAGCTTGGTTACAGCAAAGTTTGCGCAAGATGGGACCCACGCCTGCTTACCGAAAACCATAAACATCAACGAATAGTCGCTGCTCAAAAATTTTTTGAAATGGTTAAGAAAGAAGGCGATAGTCTCTACTCACGCATTGTGACGGGTGATGAAACGTGGTGTCATCATACGAATCCCGAAACAAAGCGTCAAAGCATGGTTTGGAAGAAACCAGAAGAAAGTGCTTCAAAAAAAGCAAAAATTCAACGTTCTGCTGGAAAAATCATGGCCACCGTTTTTTGGGACGAGTTAGGTGTTTTGTTGGTTGATTTTTTGGAACCTGGTACAACAATCAATGCGGATCGTTACTGCGAAGTTTTAAATAAGCTTAAAAATGCGAATCAGACGAAAACGTCCAGGAAAATTATCCAAAAAAATCTTACTCTTTCATGATAATGCACGGCCTCATTCTGCTCAAAAAACGAGAACTTTATTGGAAAAATTCAAATTGGAAATTTTCGATCACCCACCTTAC
Source organism: Chymomyza amoena (assembly GCA_037043745.1). NCBI lineage: Eukaryota > Metazoa > Arthropoda > Insecta > Diptera > Drosophilidae > Chymomyza > Chymomyza amoena. Next base: position 60,001 of record JBAMAX010000933.1, on the reverse strand, counting down.
TCTCCGGACCTCGCACCAAGTGACTTTTTTCTTTTTCCAAAATTGAAAGAAAGCTTAGGTGGGCAGCATTTTGTTTCAAACGAAGAAGTCCAAACATCTGTCAAATTATGGCTCCAAAAACAGGACACGTCTTTTTTTAAAGAAGGTTTGCATAAACTCTATAACAGATACGAAAAATGTATTCAAGTCGAAGGTGACTATGTAGAAAAATAGTTTGTGAGTCAAATAATTAATAAATATTCATTTTGTAACCTAAAAATTTTTTTGTACTTCATTTTAAAATTAGGGAAACTTTCTTTTTGAATGCCCCTCGTAGTTTTTTGGTAACTTTGACGATTTTTAAGATATGGAACAACTATACGAACGACACCCCTGCAATCTGTTATGACTCTTGTGTTCTAGAGAATTAAAGCGGTGCTCTAAAGATTTGCTCAATTCAATATTCCATTGCCAATATGTGTACTGGGTACACATGCTAAAATCAACAAATAAAACTTTAATCAATTGGTTACAGGGCAATTGGTTCAAGAACGATGACGTAAAGGTGAAATATTAGAAATAGTTTTTGTGGTTTTTCTACAAATTAACATATTACATAGCCTTAAATAAATAGTTTTAAATTATTTGGGATCAAAATCCCACTTGATAATCCACAAATCTTTTCAATTTAAATATCACTGGTTAGTAGATCAACTCAGCTTTCGATAGCCCAATAAGGGATCGCGTATATGCCGCAATGTCTGAGCGCGGTATCCCTGCGAAGCTGATAAGGCTTTGCAGAATGACGTTGAGTAATTCCTGCAGCTCCGTCAAGGTAGGAAGGGACCTCTCCGAGCCTTTTGATACCTTGCGAGGTTTCAGACAAGGAGACCCCTTATCATGCGACCTCTTCAACTTCGTCATGGAGAGCGTTCTGCGGAAGGCCGGCGTACATCGCACTGGCACTATCTTCTACAAGAGTGTCCAGCTCCTTGCGTACGCCGACGACATCGACATCATTGGGCGTACCAAGCGAGATGTCACCGCGGCCTTCAGTGCTATTGAACGGGAGTCTGCGAAAATGGGTCTGGCGGTAAATGAAGGCAAAACGAAGTATATGCTGTCGTCAAGTAGGGACGTGCGGCGGCTTGGGTCCCAGATCACGGCCGACAGCTATACTTTCGATGTTGTCAAGGAATTTATCTACCTTGGCACCGCCGTTACCACCGACAACGATGTCAGCCTGGAGATCAAGCGCAGAATAACTCTTGCCAACAGGTGCTATTTCGGTCTCAATAGGCAATTGAGTAGTAGAGACCTCTCTCGCGCGACAAAACTATCACTCTACAAGGCACTCATCCTTCCAGTGCTTCTTTACGGCGCGGAAGCCTGGACCATGTCGCTAACTGATGCAGCTGCCTTGGGAGTTTTCGAGAGGAAAGTACTGCGCAAAATCTTTGGTCCTATTCGAGTTGGCGATGACTACCGCATCCGCACCAACCAGGAGCTGTATGAGCTCTTCAACGACATGGACGTTGCACAGCGTATCAACATCCAGCGGCTTCGCTGGCTCGGACATGTCGTTAGGATGGACGAGGATGCTCCAGTTAAACGTGAGTTCGATGCGGTAGTCAGCGGCCGTCGGCGGAGAGGACGACCGTGTCTGCGTTGGAAACACCAAGTGGAAGGGGCCCTGTCTTCGCTCGGTGTGACCAACTGGAGAAGGCGCGCGCAATGCAAAGGCGCCTGGAGAGACGTTTTAAGGCAGGCCGTAACCCGGTAATCGGGTTGGTATGGCCACATAAGAAGAAGTAGATCAACTGCGTTAAAGCCAAAAAAGCTTCACGTTAATCCGTGTCGGGTCATGAAGCTCTCTCCTACTCTACACCATAATGCTTCCAAAAAATTATAACTTCAGGTGGCAGATTAAATATAGTGCATTGCACACGTCCATAGATTCCGCGAAATAATAGCCAGGAGGAGCATCAATGAAGCTACAACCAAATATGTAGTATGTATAAATGGGCATGAAATGGTGGGCTCATGTGTGCGTGTGTGTGTGTGTGTCTATATGTCTGCAGCCTTGACAACTGCAAGTGGTATTAGTTGTAACAACAAATTTACTGCATTACTGCTGTTACTTTTCTAGTCCAACGGATTTGCATTTGTTTGCTAATTGAAATTAAGCAAATAAGCATAGAGCAGGGTCCAGCGTCCCGGGTCTCAGATTCAGAGTCAGAGACAGTGTTGAACTGACCCAAGTAATCCCTTTTGTAGAGCATTAAAATGAATTTGTCCAAAGGGTAGCGCAAATAATTTAAATCCATTTGTTAAACATTTGTCGCTGCCTTCAATTGCTACGCACTTTTTTCTTGGTAATTAATAAAAAAAAAGTGAAAAAAAACGACTAAAAAGTGCCCATAATCAAATGTTTAAAAAAGATTTGCTAGTAAGTCCCAAGGAATTATTTGCCACTTGAAACGTTTAAAAATGCCAAAAAGAATCTGTCAATGAAGAGGATTGAAACGACTACCGTTGTCGTGCCTCTTTGCCGTCCCTGCTGATGAGGGCGCAATGGCTGACTGACTGCCCCGGTATCGGAGTTGGAGGTCAGACAAACTTAATGAGCAAATTGTCAAATGCCGCGGCAAAGCGCGCACTTAAACATGCCGGCTGCAAGGCTATCCCAAAAAAAAAATTAAAACTTCTTTTGTAGCGCCGAAAACCAGATACTCTTGGTATATGAAGAAGACAAAAATGCCGAAGCCCAAGGGAACTAATGAAGAACCAACGACATTTTTTCCGCTAAAGAAAGACTTTTATTAAACAAATTTTCCATAAAAAACCAAGCCGCTTGCAAGAATAGGATTCTTAATTTTAGATCGTAAATATTTTGTATGACTAAACTAGGTAGTCACAGCTATAGACACCGATTTTCAGCTTATCTGTTTTACCTAAAATTCTTCAAAGACATTGCATCTCTAAACGATATTTATAGTAGAAAGTGCCAGCTTCGACCAAGTCTACAGGTTAGTTGCTTTTCTTAAAAATCTTAAATTAATAGTTCAAAATCGCCAATGAAGGGAAAGATATTTTCATGCTAGTTAACGATTTTTTTTTAAATTTTGTTATGGTGTCCTTAAGATCTTTTTTTATTTTTAGTACGCATATAATCAAAAATAGTTCAGGGAAGAAACCAATCTTTCCAAGCCTCATTTGGTAAAATAATAATAAGACGATAAGAAATGTGAATTAACGAATTAAGACTCTCCAGAACCAAATTTCAAAAATATGAGGAATTCAGTACAAAATAGAGACAACTTCTTTGCGTTACCAACAGTTTGACAAAATCACATTACTCTACTCTGTCCAGCATAAAGAGTGCAAACACAAAAAAAATATCCAACCCTGGAATGGGCACAAGAAAAATAACTTGACGCTAAAGTAGCAAAAGAACGAAAAAAAAGTAAAAGTTGAGGACACTGTCACCATCGTTGTTAGCCATGTTTGGGGATTTGAATAAACAGTAACGCTGATTTAATTTGGACCGCGTCCTCCGGGCCAGTCAGCCAGTCCGTAGTCCGCCAGTCATCTTCGACAAGAGAAAAACGGTATAAAAAAATATTCTATCACAGTATGTTGTCTGTCACCCTCGATTTGATTTTTAAATTGCGTTCGTGATAAATTGACGAAATGAACAGCAATAACCTTTGCTGCCTGCTACCACCCCTGCCCCCACACAGTATGCGTACATAAGAAAAACTCTGTCGCAAGAAGATACGTAGCAAAAAAAATGGAAGATAAAAAAACTTAACAAAATTGACAACTGTCAACACGCGACAACTGCGTGGGCCAGTCTGCTGTCTGGATTGGTGGCTAGCCGGGAGACACAAGGGCGGAAGCTGGCAGGCGCGTCTGAATAGACATATAAAAATTAACTACAGACTACTTATCTTTTTTGTTGACGGGATCTGAACTGAGTTAGGCTTGCAACACATAAAAAATAAAAAAAAATGTGGTAATATCGAGGCGGTGCCTGACAGTGGAATACCTTTTCTCTCGAAAACATTTTTCTGCATATTCCAATTGGAATTATTTTTGATTTTTTGGTGAAATTCGTAATGAAACTCGAAATTTACGTCAAAGAAGCTATTTAATGTATATGGGGTAAGTTTTAAGTTGATATGTTGAGGGGTGTGGGAGACAACACGGTAAATCGATTGCGGGGGTGGGGGTTCCGCATCGATCAAATCTGGATGTGGATTTTTTCATTAGAGCCACATGAATCAGCTTACCAAAAATTGTTATTCGAGGTCACTAGTTACCATAATTAGGTAGAATCAAATATTGACGCAGTTTGTATATTTTTAACTATAGCTTTTGCTGTATTTGTCCGATTTTTTATTTTTGACACACAGATCGGACACGATTTAACGTTTATTTTTAACACATCACTAAGCTAAATTTCAGATGAAAATATTCAACGGTGTGGCCTAAAACCGCGAAAATCTCCTGAGGGGAATGGGTGAAGATATTAAAATGAATCACCAAACTTCATCTTCTCAGGAAATATGTTTGGTGTTTCTAGCTCTTCTAGTTTCCGAGATCTATGCGTTCTTTCAGACGGACGGACGGGCGGATGGACATAGCTCAATCGCTACCCGAGGTTATGATAAGTATTTTGGTATAAAGTACTTGGTGTCTGCCGCGCCTTCTTCTGTCCGTTACATATATTGCACAAATCTACTTTTTAGTACATGGTATAAAAATATAATCGATTAAGGTGAACAATTTTGGGAGTGGTATATCTCAGAATCCTGGAAAGTCAGCTTCTTGATGACAACCGTAACCAATGCTACATTGCACATTTTCTGTATTTTGCTATTGATTTTTTTAATTTTATTGTTTATTAAATATATCTCTTACACCTAATAATAAAAGAAAAACTTTACGGGTGAAAGGGCTACGCATATAAATACCAAAAATCCGTCAATTTAAAGATTCAAAATTTTTTTTTAATTTATAGTTTTTAACGACTGTTTGCAATGCATTTTTGATTACGCTTAAACCAGTTTTAGTCACTTCAACTAAACTTTTCAAGAGTAACCGCGTCAAGCTCTCTCAACAAGACTCGAGGTCTATTGCTCATCGTCGCAATATGTCACTGCGGCAGGGAATATTCAATACTTAAGATAAAAAAAATGCATATACACCTGTATTTGGCCGACCACTGGTTTTGTCATAAAGAATTTTATTTTGTGTCTTAAAAAATGTTTGGCAAATCTCGAACTAATTGAAAACAAAATGAATTAATTTTTAATTAAACTACCACGACAAGGATATTTCCATCCTGTCTGACAGTCAAGCAGCAGTAAAGATACTAAACAGAGCCAAGATCTGGTCAAAGAAATGAGAACTGCACTGGGTACAGATACCACGACATCAGCAGTCAAACACCTTCCTCTCTAACTACAACCGTAAGAGGTTCAAAGTCATGATAACTCACGGGAGAAACACCGTGAGGATCCTGACGGGCCTCTTGACGGAGCATTGTGGACGCCTCATTCACTTAAAAAAAATTGGCATAGCAGATAGTGGACTATGTCGCTTTTGTAGCATGGGGGAAGAAACTTCTGTGTACCTACTACTTTGTGAATTCATAGCGCTCATCAGCAAAAGAAACAAGCTCCTGGGGACTGGAGATCGTTGTTACCCTAAGTAAGTTAAGTTACCCTTGATTAAACGGAAACGTTAGCATGTGCTAAATCAAACTAAAATCATTAATTTCATAATTTTTCAAATCATTAGATTTAGTTAAGTAGGCAAAACAGCATAGCTGTTGTTAATGCTGGCGCCATCTAGTGGACTTGCTGGCACCATTTTACCGAAAGCATCGTTTAAATCATAGCGTAAAACTGCTTTGTTTGTTCATCTTTGTACGCTTTTGTACACGAAATTTCACGTTAATTTCTTTTTAAGAAGCTTTGTTTCGTACGATTTAGTTCAGTAAAAATAGAAAAAAAAGTCGTACACAAAAATTTACGAGGCAAAAAGAGTTCAAAATTGAACTAAAAATATTATTTATAATAGAAGATATATCCAAAAGTTCGTATTTTAGGCGGTAGAGGTCGCAAAAATTACTAAAACTCTTTTTTTTCTAGTTTTGACCCACTCCCTAGCCTTTTTTTTTGGGTATGTTACAAAAAATTTTAGATCTCAAAAAGATTTGCAATATTTTTTTTTCGTCTTTCTATAACCGCCCTGATTGTTTCAATCTAAAGATTTGAAAATATTTTTCTATTTATAATATTAATTATTTCAGGAATATATTCGTTTGTACCTCTCTTCTGTACGATATATGTTAAATGATTTTTTTAAGTCGTAATACATAACAGATGTGTTTTGAAAGATTTTTAAAAACGACACTTTAATTATATAAATTTTAGACTTACCTCGTCCACTGCGGCCAACGAAACGCAGATCATTAAACTTGGCCACTTGATTCTTCATAACTGCCGTACAATTTCTTAGTTCACCGCAAAAATTTTCATCATTACCGGCACGTATGGTCACTATTGTGCCATCCATAACCTCACCCAGTGCCAGGACCTTAAAGGCAATGGGCAGCGTTTTATTGGAACGCCAATGTGTGGGCAAAGTGGTACAGACCTGCCGAATAAAGATAAAGTTATCAAAATGATATGGTATATCCAATCATCTGATTTTGAATAATCTGACACTTACCACATGCGGTGAACCAGTTTTAACTAGCTCGCCGGGATGTTCGGCTAGCAGGACATCAACGGTGCGTTCTATGAGATTTTCTGGTGTTAGATACGGACTAGTATCAACGGGTTTTGTTTTTGTGTTATTGTTGCTGCTGTTGTTATTGTTGTTGGACTCCGCATTGCGGCGCTTTGAAGAGCTATTTGTAGAACTGCCCGTTGAACTTTGTTGTTGCTGTTGTTGTTGTGTTTGTTGTTGCTGTGGGCCTTGTTGTGATTGTTGTTGTTGTTGTTGGGATTGATTCGAAGTGGTCGAACTAACCTCAGCAGAAATGTGCATTATTGTAGTTGTTATAAAAACGATATCGTTATTGTGTAGGCGAACTTTTAAGCACTGGGTTTTTTTTATGTTTTGATTTGTTGTTTTTTAGATTTGAAGTGTTAAAAAACGCGACACACATGCGCACTGGGTCATCTGAAATAATAAAAATGTTTTTACTATTTTTTCCTTTTAAATTTTGTAGCTTACTAAACGAGTGCCCTTAAAAGTAGGTTACGCTTTTTATGCAGCTCGGTTTTTTCTGCCATTTTGTTATTATTTAATTCTGTTTTGAATAAGACGTCGTCTCTCTATATGGTCTATATGGCTGGCTGACTGGCCTGGCCAGAGACAACCGCACACTTTTGCGCACAATTTGCATTTAAGCCAATAAACGGCAATGGAACTCAATTAAATATTAAAAATTATTACTCCCATAATGATTATGATGAGAAGGAGCAGCAGCACCAGCAGCATCAACAGCTGCTTTATCAACTAAGAACAATCCTGTGCCCGTCATGCAAAATCATATACTACTACAGTACATACCCACATACTTATATTTATACATATATAAAGCAAATACATATATAAAAAATATTTACTGAAAAATTCTGAAAAGATACAAAGTTTCACATTTGCCACACAAATGTGCCAGATGTCTCCCATTTCCCAAAAAATCAACAATACTCATACAAACGCACACACATATTTGTATATATATTCTATAGTGTGTATCTCCATATGTTGCAGGTTATGGCCATTGATTACCCAGAGTTTCGACTATGAGATATTCTATACTTTATTATTTAGACACATTTTTTTACTTTAAAAATCACTTTGAAATACGAGTAGCTAGCTGAGATTTTTATGTATAGCAAAAATCTACAGCGATACAGAGAACCCCGATAATCGTCCAATAAGTTTTATCTTAAAATATTATAATCGATTTTTTTTTAAATGGAGTTTTATCACATCTTTTTCAGTATTCAATCCTTATTTCTTACCACCAACATAATATATCAGCCATCGCATGACTGTTATAAAAAGTGATGATAAATCGAAAAACATTCAATTCTAGCATTTGGCGGATCGTAACCCAATCTTCGACAAACTTAAAATTCATTAAGATCATGCAAAAGCAACTAAAAGAAAAAATTGGTCTCTATCTAACTATCTACACAACTTCTATACAAAAATATTTAAAGTTGGTAATTTCTGCCAAATCTCAGAAAATTCCCAAATGATATTAATAAAATAGTAGAGTTACAATATTGTTACTTGCAAAATAACCGAGTCCTTGTCGTCCTTATCATTTGGTTGCTGTGATTAAAATGAAAGCAATAACTCTTTTTTAAAGTATTTGAAAAGTTCGCTCAAGTTTTGAATTTCGGCAGCTTATAATATCGAAAGTAATTTCTTTAGTTAATTTTTTAATACTAAATTGTTATATTTATACACAAAAAAGTAAAGAAAACAAACGGTTCATTTATTATAGTTATGTTTTAATTAGTTAGTTAAGCACATGATACGTTGAAACGTTAAAGTTGTGGGAGTTTTTTTAGAAACTATGTCCGTCTAGATCTCAGAGATGGTAAGAGCTAGAGTAACCAAACTTTCACATTAGATCCCATATTATTCCATAGGTGGCAAGCTTAATTTATTTTTTTGATATCGGGGATAAATTATATTGCTCCCATATGAGTGTTTGCGACCTCGACAAAAAAAAGGTTTCAGATGGATAATTCGCTTGTTCATGAAGATATCGTAACCAAATTTGATATTCAAAAGTTTTCCCAAGCACTGTACCAAATTTGATCAAAATCGGTTGACTATTCATATAGCTCCCATAGGACCGATCGACCAGAATAACTTTTTTAAATCAAAATTCGCTATATTTTGTTTTTTAAAAAGATATTGTAAAAAGATTTGGCGCTTGGAAATGTTTTAGAGCACTTAAGCAATGTACCAAATTTGAACAAAATCCAAAAAATCGACTTTTTAACAAAATTTGTTGTGTATCGTTTGTTTGTTAAGATGTTGGGACCAAATTTAATATTCGAGAGTTTTTTATAGTTCCTAAGCACTGTACAAAATTTTATTAAAGTCGGTTGACTATATCATATAGCTCCCATTGGAACGATTGGTCAAAAAAAAAATTTTTGCTTAAAAGGAAGGAACCGAATTTTATTGCAAGCTAGTGGTACAGGGTATCCCAAAGTCGTCCGCGCCCGACTTAACGTACGCCATTTTTTTTAAATGGAGCAAGGGATCCGTAATACACTCCCCTAAATTCACATTTAGGACATTTTCTAAAAACGAACAAAAACTAAATGCTTAAAAAAAAAGCAGAGAAAAACGCCAAGTTAATAGTGATTCCAGGCTCCCAACTTATTTATAGCCTGGAAAATTCTGGTTGGCATCAAAAGAACCACCTTCCGAAATTCTGAAACTCTGATCTGAACTCTGCCCATTTCTTGCATTTACTGCACCGTCTGAAATTTGCGTCCGCCAGCGTAGACGTGACGGGACAGATTCCTCCACATGTCCTCAATGGGTATCAAGTTCAGGAAAACGATGATTTCGATCTGGAAGCAACCACAACTGGCCTTTGAGACGTGGATCGGAACATTATTTTGCAGAAAATAGCATTTATAGGGCCCATAAAAGCGAATGCGAAATACGTGAAAACAAAATACTCAAACAAAAAAACTTTAAAACTGAAAAAAATGAACTGTGCCGCTTACTCCTAACATTTTTGACCGTGCTTCGGAAAAATTTGTATTCAAATATTTTACTCAGACTCGTTTTAAAACTCTCTTGTACTCCCAATTTGACGAAAACGATTTTTTGCAGTTTGAATACAATTATTCACGGCATAACTATTTCTATTACAAGGACAATTTTGTGTATGCAAGATATGAACCAATTGTGCCAGAATTGATCCATGCACGACATGTAAGTATAGTTTTGAGTTGTGCATGCTACTTTTGGTTTTAATCAGAAAATAAAATAATGAATAATAATTTATTTATTTACAAATAAGAACAGTTGACATTATATTATAGAAAAAAAGTACATTTATTAGGAAAAGAAAAATAGAGAGTATAATTAATCCGCTTATCTAACACGATGGGTGAACTTTTTAACGATATGCGCCTTCTCACATCAAGAACTGGCCAGATACTTGGATTTACAATATATAAGTTGAAAAAAGGAAGCAAGATAAAAATTAAACATTATATAAAAAAAAAAGTACCAAGGGATCGCCGTTACCAAAAGAGTGACTCATAATATAGGATTGGTCAAGGATGCTCGTAGTTATTATTATCAATAAATATTTACTTGAAATTGGTCTAGATAGAAAATATAAAAGAATATATTAAAAATGATCAGTTTATTTCAACACGAGCACCAACTCGATTTGATTTTTCTTGCAAGAAAGTAGTGGGAAGGGGGCATCGAACATGTTGATCGAACAAAATAATCTGATTCGATTTGCGGTGCAAACATTTTTTTATTTGTACCTTATAAGAAACACTAATACTACAAAAATAAATGACGGACTTTAAAGTCGAGTCTGTACAACTTGGAGACGCCTTGATACGTCAAAACAATCAAACAAATAATATATGTAATAATAAACAAAATATTATACCTCGTATGGAGGCTATATAACAAAAAAAAAAAAAATGTATCGGGTTTTTAAAACTTATTTCAGAATCCTTGGGTGTTGCGTTTTTTTTGGACAGCTATAATTACAAAAGAAATATGGCAGGAAACACTATATTGCATTTAGATCTTCTAACCTGAAGTATTTAAAGAAAAACCACTTCTCGTATAAGCATGTATACCTTGGAAGGTCCTAAAGATAACTTCAATACGTATCTATCCTTCCGTTCGACTCTGAGTGTTCCGTGTGAAGATTATAGCTTGATCACAATTTTCAAAAATTTGAAAGTCCCAATTGAGACCCCCCAAAGTCACCCCATATTCCTATAGGCGTTATATTACACTGCTCCCATGGGGGTATTTGTTTGTTGTAGCATTCATCATTTCTTAAATGTCATTTGTTAGTACAAGTTTTAGATTTAATCCTTCAACAATTTAGGGTTAATTTTATTCCTAAAAATTAGGCTTATAAAAAGACCTCTAAAGGCTGAACGATCTGTTGGTTTGGTTGTTAAACACTCATAAATCGGAATTTACCCGTCCAAAGTAGATGCTCTTCGACATTTGTCAAGTTCAAAACTATTCAATTTTAGTCATGGATCGATTAACAACCGAACAACGTTAAAAAGTATTAAAAGTTTTATATGAAAATGGTCGTTCTGTGAAAATATTAGAAATGAGACCAGTGTCGACGAGTCGCCGGGAACATCGACGCGCCATCGTTAGCACGAATTGCATCTTGCTATGGCTCACTTTGCGTCGGATTCTTCCATTTACATGCTTCCAAGACTCAAATGACGTACGGGCCATTATCAGCGTCGCTTATTTGTCCAGATGGAAGAACGTAAAAAAAAAAACATCGAAAATATATAGCGGCCTGTAGAGCCAGCCGCTATGGACATTTGGACAACATTGTTTTTCATATATAAATAAGTAAATACATTTGCCATTTTGTTGTAAAATATGTGAATTAAATGCATTCAACAAGCAAACCAACACATGGCCCACCCATTACTTTTTGAAATCTCCTCCAAGAGTTATAGTTTTCGACTGTTTATAAGGAAGCCTCGCCATGCGAAAATTAAAACTTGAAGGAATAGTATCCTGCCCATGTTTCGAGGCATATTCGCCGGAAAATTTTTTAAATTACTTAAGGCAAAGGGTATACCAAAGTCTGGATATTGTTAATTTGAATTTGTTTCCATTGCATAAGCGGCTTGTAGGCACAAGTGATGCTTATGGACAAAAACATATGAATATTTTTTTTACAACTTCCGCTTGATTTTTTTGTAATCACTTTTTGTTGCTAGACGCAGCTTGCCACCAAATGGCGGCATCTGTGGCCACATGGATACGGTTTGAGTTAAAGCACCCAATAGGCATTTGGTTTGGTTGCACAGGTTTTTAAATTGGTTATTTTGATAACCACCAAATTATACTACACATGGTTAGATCTAAGCATGAATATATGCAGATTAAAATAAGCTCCTATTATGTTCATGCATGATGTTGAACTATTTGTTGAAGCGTCCATGCTCAGTCTAAAAGTCGGAAGTATGCTTCACATATATACATGGAAGGTATAGGGGATATTTCAATCGGTTTCACCTTGACTAGCTTAAGGTCTTAAAGGCGAAAGTGTAAAAGAGATTTACGCTTCTTGAGATTTACCAATTAGAACGTCAAATTTTCCGATTTCATTGCGATGAGGCTACATGATTACTATTGACTCGAAAATCGAAAAAAATTTATCCGTCTGCCTGTTCGTACGAAGCATCTACCTGCATTTTATGTTTAAGCCCGTTCTTTCGAGAAGAGTCTTATAAAGGGTTTTTCAATAAGTTTTTTAAATAAACCAAAATCGGTTTTGGATATCAATAAAATTCTTTATTCTTGTGAAAGTACGATACCATTATGTATGGAACTCGATTTCTTTTGCATGGCCACCGCGGGCACGCTTGCAGAAGTCCAGACGCTGAACCCAATTTTCGACAGTTTTCAAGCATAAATCGGCCGATACTGCTGCAATTTCACGTTCGATATTCGTAAGAAGTTTATCAGTCGTCGCTGGCTTTTTGGCATATACCATAGACTTGACCTAGTTCCACAGGCAATAGACCAACGGTGTCAAATCGCATGACCGATGCGGCCAATTGACTGAGCCATTTCGTAAGATAACACTTTCACCAAACTTAACTTTCAATAAATCGATTGTCACATTCGCTGTGTGGCTTGAGGCGCCATTCTATTGAAACCACATATTGTCCAAGTCCATATCATCCAATTCGGGCCAAAAATATTCGGTTATCATTGAGCGGTAGCGATTCCCATTCACAGTAACGTGCCGATCTTGATCATCAAGGAAGAAGTACGGCCCAACGACGCCGCCGGCTCATAATCCGGACTCGTGGAGTACGTGTGGATTGCTGCCGGACCAATATCGCATATTTTGCTTATTGACGAAACCATTCAGCCAGAAATGAGCCTCATCGCTGAAGATGATTTTTCGAAGAAAATCCGAATCACTTTCAAGTTGTTGCTCATACGCCACAGAGATGGCCAACGCTTGAGAACGACGTAGCGCTCTTAAAGTTGAGGCCACTGATTCCGAGTTTCGGTAGTAAATTTTAATAAATTCGACTCGTTGTTGGACCTTTCTGAAGAGAACTGTTAATTGAGCTGGATCGTTTGCTGTCCTTATGGGTCTACTTTTATAGCGTCCCTGGTGAAAAACCCGATAACGCCTTAAAAACCAATTACATTTCATTTGAATCTTCTGATTTAAATAATTTGTATGCCCTCTACCGTATGGTACATATGGTATATTAAGTTTGTGCAAGTAACATACAGAAGGAGTCGACGGAGACCCTCCAAAGTTACCTAGAGAATGATCAGGGTGACTAGAAAAGTCGATATACCCATGTCCGTCCGTCTGTCCCTATGAACGCCTAGATCTCAGAAATGGTAAGAGCTAGAGCAACCAACCTTTCACATTAGATTCCTTTTTATTCCATAGGAGACAAGTTAATTTTACTTTTTTGATATCGGGGTTACATTATATAGCTCCCATAAAAGTGTTTTAGGGGACTTCGATAAAAACCAAAAGTTTTGGATGGGTAATTCATTTGTTTATAAAGATATCATTACCAACTTTGGCACTAGTAAATTTTTACGACTTCTCAAGAACTGTACTTTATTTTATCAAAATCGGTTAACTACAGTGCGTTTCATAACTATACACTTAATTTTCATATAATTGACTTCTGTCCTATAGTTAAAAATTTCATCAAAAGTGCCATATCCAATAACCTTAGGGTAAGTTAAAGCCTCCAATATTAGGTAGTAGTTTTTGTAAAAGAAAGTTTTGCTGGATCGTACTTATGAACCGTAATATTTACACTTGAAAATAAAATTTGCGACAGTCCTATAGTTATGAAACGCACTGTATATTAGGCAGCTCCCATAGGACCGGTGGTTCAAAAAAAATGTTTGATTAAAAACGCGTCTGTTTTTGGTTGTTTTTGAAGAAACCTAATCTGGCAATCAAATTTCTTTTAGTGTTCTTAAGCAATATACCGGATTTTATGGAAAACTTATGGTACAGGGTATCCCAAAGTCGGCCGTGCCCGACTTTAACGTTCGCTTTTTTTTTTAAATTTGTTGCCTCCATTCAGCGTGCATAGAGAATATAGGAAATGCTTTTTACTCGGAATTTTTTAATATACACGTGAAATTAATATATATATATATTCTTCAAAAATTGCGTATAAAAGGCTGTTATATATTACTACTTTTTGTTTAATCTTATATTGGAAGTGGTCGGCTATGATCATATGAGGGCAGGCCTAGAATAAGCTGATTTGGCAAAAATAGACAAAGATTTGAAATGTTTTCACCGTCGACACACTTTTTCTAGAAATGATTTTAATAATTGCAGCTGGTAGCTTCTCTCAAAATAAGCAACACATAACGATGACCAATTATTCCATTTTGGTAAATTCACCAAAAGTGTTCTCCAATAATAGTCGCTTTGACCTTTTGAATTATTTTTCAAACATTTACGAACAAAATAACTCTGGGACGGCTCTTATAAGTAGGCAACACTGCTTAATAAAGATTACGATTAAGCGTACTAATAATTGTGTTTCAACCGTTTCTGTTGATATGAGGTTCAAAGTAAATTATTTTTATCTACTCAACTGCCTTTTAATAAATTTACAAAATTCTTCTTCTTCAACCTTCCGAATCGAGCTATTGAAGCTATTTCGTATTTGATTCGAATCATCACTGAGTGATGCCTTCAAATCTTCACTTATGGTGAAGAAATAATCACTTTTAAAAACTTGTCGATTTTGAAAGCTTTTAACAAATTTTTATGACTTTACGTCCGACATTAGAAGCTTACAAAAAATACGATCACAATGTTTCTGCGAATCAACTTACACCTTTTGTTTTCGTATGGAAAAGGACGCCAATACGCACAGGAATTCAGCCAGTTAAATATGTTTTATTGATGTATATTTATATATGCGAATATATATCTTTTTTAATATCTTATGATATATCATTAATAAATATTTTGATTTAGCGCATTTTCCACATAGCTCAGAAAAAAAAACACTAGAGAATATCACAAATGCACCGTTAAAAAAATGTGATTTATAATTTTTTATAAACAAACATTATGACACATTTTACACCCACACACACACACATACATATACAAAAATACGTAAAAGCACCGACACAACCGTTTAAAAACGCATCTTGCGAATTTTCAAAATGGCGACTGCCGAGCGCACGGAAAGAAAGAGTATTAAATGGAGTTTACGAGCCAAACTGATAAAATGTCCGACTGAAAGACTGAGTAACTGTATAGCTGTCTCTGGGCTGGGCTGGCGATCGAATCAAACGACACGAAGATATTAAACTATTTTTTGCGGTAACCATGAACGCGACCACTACGAGCAGCGTCTGCGGCTGCGGCGGTCGCTGCGGCTGCGGCTATGTCTACGGGTCGCAGCTACTTGCAACAGGAACAGAGGAACAGCAGCAGCGGCAGCCATCATCATAATCATTGGCAAAGAGGTACAAATGGCACTGAGTTGGGGTGGCGGTGGTGGTGGGGGCGGTATGTTGGAGCAGGCACTCGGAGACTCGTATAATTGCCGCCCAGTAGTAGCTGCGACGCTAACAACGACGACAACGCGACGACGACGATGGTGACGTCGACGTCATCCCAACCGCCTTAGATAGCCGCCTCTTTCAATACATTTTTATTTTCTCTTTTTTGTTTTTTTTTTCGTATTCCAGAAACGATGCTCGGTATATAATTCTTTTTCTTGGCTTAACATTTACCACGAGAACAGGAGCAGTGGTTTTTGCTTGTGGTGTGCTCTATACCGCATCCAAAAAAGCTGCAGCGACTGCGGCATCACCAGCGACTGCGACTGCATTTTGCCACGAATCGCAAACGAAACGCTCACGACAGCGTCGACGCGACGGCGCAGCAGCAGCATTCTCCGGAAAAAAAAACTCCACAGAATTGGAAAAACCAAACCAACCAAAGCCAAGCCAAAACCAAACCAAACCGTAACCAAAACCAGAAAACGTCAACTACACCACAAGCAGGAACGCCGCAACGACGTCTTCAAGTTGCTGCTGGTGGTGAAAAAAAATGCGCTCAATTTCTGGAGCGCAACACCTTCGCGGAGGGCCCGACGGACGACCAAGTGACTAACTGACTGTGCCTGGAAATGAGTGGGGCTAGCAAAAAGAAAAATCGTTTGAGCACAAAATTCTACTGGAAGCTTTAGCAGCAGGAGATTTCTGCACCCCACCCACTCGCCCACTCACTCCTCAAGTCGAATGGGAAATTTCCTTAGAGTTCGTAGACATTTGAGCGTTGTCGCGCTCAGTTGCTTTTTCTTCATGTTTTTTTCTTGCTTGCTTTTTTTTTTATTTTTGGGCGCTCTCTCTTGTCGTCAGCAACCCTAAGATGTGACGGCCATGTCTTGGAATTGACTCAAAGCAAAAAATCTCAACGTGGTAAATAAGCACGCCAACCTCAAGTTATTTGGCTGGTCAGAACGGCACGAAAAATGTAGCAAATACCAGGCAGCACCTTAATTCTACAACACCCCACACTACCCGGCTGCCCACAACTCAAACCTCATATTATGGGCTCCTTGGTTTCGCATCTTGCCAAATAACTGGAACACTGAGCGAGATAGCCAGCTAGAGTGCTGCACAGGATAAGAGCGAGCTGGCAATTGTTGTATGGTTAGCATAGCGCGTGTGGTAAAATCTTGTGGCTGCCATTTGCGGCTGAAGATGTACCAATATTTTTCTCGAAACGTTTTTAGGTACCCACCCAGAGGCGCCTTTGAGTGAAAAATTGTGACCACATGAGTGGCGCGTGAAATGTAAGACGCCCCCTTTCTCGGTTATATTTTTTTCATTTTTTTTTTTTTGTTCCAGGGCGGAGTTTTCTTTTTACTTTCGATTAGTGGCCTGGCCTGGCGGCATTAATATCCCACCAACCAGACAATCCCATAACTAACCAACCCTACTTTTTTTTGCGGTTTATATTAGAGACAACAAAAACAAAAATGTTATATAAAGTACATTATAATATATATATATATGTTATATATATATTAAAGGGCTGCTTAAGCCACTTGGTGGTGATGTTGATCATATTGTTGTTGGTGGTGGTGCGCGTATGCGCAAAACACACGTCAGGGGTGTCTATGTGTGGTTAGCATTATGAAACCACAAGAATTATTATACCCTGTGGTCGATTACTATATCGAGACTCTAATCAACCAACCAACCAACCAACCAAACCGCACTGTTTGTGCATCTCAGCTTATCCTATCCGAACCAATAAGCAGCAATGGTGACCTTCGGGTTGAAGAAATTATGATGAATTTGTAAAAAAAAATGGTGGCCAAATAAAGTAACTTCAAGGATGATGTAAATAATGGAAAATTTACAAAAAAAAGTATTTAAGGTATTTAAAACGATTTTTTATATTTTTTTATTCACTAAAAGGTTTGGTTCTGTTTTAGGTCACATAAGCAACCATTTTGATACCCTGTACCGTATGGTACCAAGGGTATATTAAGTTTGTGCAAGCCGAAAATGTATGTAACATATAGAAGGAGTCGTCGGAGACAACCCAAAGTTACCTAAAACATGATCAGGGTGAATAGAGAAGTCGATATAACCATGTCCGTCTGTCCGTCCGTCCGTTTGTTCGTCTGTCCGTTTGAACGCCTAGATCTCAGAGATGGTAAGAGCTAGGGTAACCAAACTTTCATATTATATCCCATATTATTCCATAGGAGACAAGTTTATTTTAATTTTTTGATGTCGGGGATAAATTATATAGCTCCCATATGGGTGTTTGAGACGACCTCGACAAAAAAAAAAAGGATTTAGATGGATAATTCGGTTGTCAATGAAGATATGGTAACCAAATTTGGTATTTAAAATTTTTTATGGTTCCCAAGTACTGTTCCAAATTTCATCAAAGTCGGTTGACTATATCATATAGCTCCCATAGGACCGATCGGCCAAAATAACTTTTTTAAATAAAAATTCGCTATTTTTTGTTTTTTAATAAAGATATCGTAACCAGATTTGGCGTTTGGAAATTTTTTAGACCACTTAAGCAATGTGCCAAATTTGAACAAAATCGGTTGACTATATCATATAGCTCCCATAGGTCCGATCTTCCAAAAAATCGATTTTTTAACAAAATTTGTTGTGTTTCGTTTGTTTGTTAAGATATTGGGACCAAATTTGATATTCGTGAGTTTTTTATAGTTCCTAAGCACTGTACTAAATTTAATCCAAATCGTTTGACTAGATCATATAGCTCCCATAGGACCAATCGGTCCAAAAACACGTTTTTTATACAAAATTCGATGTGTTTTGTTTGTTTGTAAAGATATTTGAAATAAATTTAGCATTCAGATCTTTTTTAAGGTATTTAAACACTGTGTCAAATTTTATTGAAATCGGTTGACTATATCATATAGCTCCCATAGGAACGATCGGTCAAAAAAATATTTCCTAAAAAATTCTTCTGTTTTTGGTTTTTGTGAAGAAATCGGACTTTATTACAAGCTAGTGGTACAGGGTGTCCTAAAGTCGTCCGCGCCCGACGTCCGCCATTTTTTTAAATTCAGATCTGTTCAGACAGTCAGGCTGCTTTAAAAGCACTTCAGTCAGATAGACTCATATCCAAAACAGTGATGGAATGTTACGAGCTTTTACGAGATAGCTACTAAATTCTTCACCATTTATCTGCTTTGGATACCAGGTCACCGAGATATCGTGGGCAATTGCAAGGCAGATGAACTTGCTAGACGGGGTACAACGGCACCACTTCAGCCGGATAAGGCGTTGATACCTATACCATTAGCAAAGTGTAAATTATTAATAGATAGAAGTATCATTAATGATGCAAACTATAGATGGGAGCAAACTGAAACCTGTCTAATAAGTAGGAAAACTTGACCGCAATGGAGCTTGAATAGGACCAAGCAACTTTTAAAACTCAGCAAACTAGACATAAGAGCTACGTTAGGTGCTTTTACTGGGCATTGTTTTATTGGAAAGCAGGTCAATAGATTGGGCGTGCCGTGTTTTGACTACTGTAGAAGCTGTCAAGAGGTAGAAGAGGAGGAAACAATGGAGCACTTTCTGTGTGGATGCATGGAGGAGACTGAATATAATGGGCTCCAAAACTTTTAGGAATATAACGGAATTCGCAGGAATCAGAATAAATAAGATTAATTCGTTTTTTAAATCGACAGGTTGGTTCAAAGAGGACAGAGGAGAGTGAGGACTAACTCAAGTTGCATCACGGCGGGACTTTTGTCAGCCTAGTCATGTTGGAAGACAACCAATTCTATGTACCTACCTACCTACATGGTGCAAGGCGCTGTAATAACGGCGCAATTTCAAATGAGCCAAAAATAGGTTAAATTTTTGTATCGTAGCTATATGAAATAGTGGATCAATTTTGATCAAACTATGTACAACTGTTTAGACTAAAGCAAAATTTAACTGACATAAATTTGGTCGGAAAATTTAAAAAATTATATTCTAGTAAGCATTTATAAATTTAAAATATGTGCCAAAATGTTTGAAGTTTGATCAATATTGGTAGACTATTTTATACAGCTACCGTAAACAAATTTAACTTGTGTTCTATTCCTGAGTGCCGAAAAACGTCGAGAGAAAAATTACGGATTGACTTCGTATCATTATAACCTTTATCAATTAACATTTTTTTTCTTTTTTTTAAGGTTGAAGGGTTGCGGCATCAAAATTTTATTATAAATAATTACACTAATTTAAACGAAAAATTAACCTTCGTAGAAAAATGTTTTTGGGCTAATTTTTATTTGAGAATTAAGAAAATAAAAACATTTTCTTTTCTTAAGCACTGTTATTGAGATTTTTTAGAAAAACAAGTCTCTAGTCTCGATGACTTCGTGTATGAAGTCAGTGAATAACTGCCGCTTGTCTCTAGGGGAGATGGCTGAGCAGCTTGCAATTCACCTGATATGGGTCCCAGGACATTGGGACTTTGAGGGAAACTGCATTGCGGATGAACTGACTAGAAAAGGAACTACCAGCATGCTCCTTCAAGACAAGCAGGGTCCCATGGTCAGCTGTAAACTGAGAATACGAAACTTTTTCGCTGTCTGTGCAAATAAAACGTGGAATCGGACATCGAACACGTGTAGAATCTCGCGGCAAGCCTGGCCGACATACTGCAGCAAAAGAACCAAAAACTTTGCTGTCTGAATAGAGCCCAATGCTCATCTGTCATTCGTGTCATTACGGTACACTGGTTGGTAGGAGACCACGCATCCCGGTTGAATGCTCCCCAGCATGACTTATGTAGAAGCTGTGACGATGAAGGGGAGCTGGAGACGTTGGAACACTTTTTCAGTCACTGCCCAGGACTGGGCAGTAAAAGATTTAGGTTCCTACAGTCACATTTTCTAAATGATCTATCTCAGCTCTCTGAACAGAGTCCAAAATGCCTTTAAGGTTCATTCAGGCAGCCGGATGGCTTCCTCAACTTTCGTAGGGGACCTATCAAGTGTGGAAATTTGGTGAATTGGCTCACTTTAGCGGTATCACAAAGGGCCTATCCTTGGCCTAAGTGAGTTGGGACGTCGCGTCGGTTCCAACTGCCGCCCTAACCTAACATAACCTAACCTAGAAAAACATTCTTTTTTCAGTTGTTCGTTAATATCTCGTAAACAAAATATACACGATATTTTGAAAAATAAAAATGAATTTTCATCTATATTATATAGACTTAAGTAGTTTTGGTATTAAGCTTTTTTACTCCCGTTTTCCGTATTATATCTATTATGTTGTTATAATGTAAGACAACATGTATAAATTTCTCAGATGAAAAGTAACAACTCAACACTGTAAATAAAATTGTTAAAATACTAGCTTAAATTTTTAACAATTTTTGTTATATGTTGTGAGGGAATGAAGCAATAAATAAAATAAACAAAATTTGTTCTATTATATCTGTCTTTTTATTTGTAAGAAGTCTGATCAAAATTGGTCCAGTATTTTGTATAGCTACCTTACATGAATTGAATCAGACACAAAATGGCTGTCTTATTTATCAATCTATTATACTAAAAATAATTACATTTAACACCAAAGCTAAAATACCTCCAGGAGATTGGAACTGACGCAGATCTTATAATATCCATGCTCTTGAATTTAGACAAATGTTAAAGAACATTTAAACAGAAAATATAATCACATTGAACAATTACTTATTATATAATAAATACGTCAAAAAAATTTAAATCAAATTGAAATGCAAAAATTTGTTATGTGAGGCGTTGTTTGAGTGAACAGCTTGTGAATTATAAGCATTCCTTTATTTTGGATTAATTGTGCTTTATAATTCATATATTAGGTTGTCAAAAAGTTTGCGGTATTTCCGCAAGCTTGTCTTTGCAAGCGCGCAGTTCTAGTTGTATTCGTCGCATCGGTTCACGCTAGAGCTTTTTGGAAAGCTCTTTTCACGTGCTAACACGTGTTTGATTAATTGTTGTTTGCTTTTAGTCGTTCGTGAGTTATAGCGTCGCAAACATGGAGCAAAATAAAGAGATAATACGGCATATTTTACAGTACTATTACGATAAAGGCAAAAATGCATCTCATGCTGCCAATAAAATTTGTGCAGTTTATGGACCCGATACAGTTTCCATTTCCACCGCACAACGATGGTTTCAACGTTTTCGTTCTGGTGCAGAGGTGATCAAAGATGCGACACGGTCCGGAAGGCCTGTTGTCGAAAATTGCGATAAAATTGCTGAATTGATCGAAAGAGACCGGCATAGTAGCAGCCGTAGCATCGGCCAAGAGCTGGGCATGAGTCATCAAACCGTTATAAACCATTTGAAGAAGCTGGTATTGAAAAAGAAGCTCGATGTATGGGTGCCACACGACTTGACGCAAAAAAACATTTTTGACCGTATGGATGCATGCGAATCGCTTCTGAATCGCAACAAAATCGACCCGTTTTTGAAGCGGATGGTGACTGGCGATGAAAAGTGGGCCACTTACGACAACGTGAAGCGTAAACGGTCGTGGTCGAAAAGCGGGGAAGCTGCCCAGACGGTGGCCAAGCCTGGATTGACGGCCAGGAAGGTTCTTCTGTGTGTTTGGTGGGATTGGCAGGGAATCATCCACTATGAGCTGCTCCCCTATGGCCAAACGCTCAATTCGGACCTGTACTGCCAACAACTGGACCGCTTGAATGCAGCACTCATGCAGAAAAGGCCATCTTTGATCAACAGAGGCCGAATTGTCTTCCATCAGGACAACGCCAGGCCACACACATCTTTGGTGACGCGCCAGAAGCTCCGGGAGCTCGGATGGGAGGTTCTTTTGCATCCACCGTATAGTCCGGATCTCTCACCAAGTGATTACCACCTATTTCTGTCCATGACGAACGCGCTTGGTAATCGGAAGTTGTCCACAAGAGAGTCCTGTGAAAATTGGCTCTCCGAGTTTTTTGACAATAGGGAAGCGAGCTTCTATAAGAGGGGCATGAAGGGGCATCTCGTTGGGAACTCGTCATCGAACAAAACGGCGCATATTTGACTTAAATCGCATTATTATAACCAATTTTATGAACTATTGAAAATTCAATAAAAATACCGCAAGACTTTTTTGACAACCTTATATATTTGTAGTGTTGGTGAAAATACAAGAAAGAAAAAAAAATAGAGACATCGAATCGAGTGAATGAGAGCGCCACACAGTGATGATTTTGATAAATTTTTGATCAATATAGTTTTTCTTATAGCTACTAATTTTTTATACATATAATTTTCAACGGACGGGTTTCGGGAAAGCAGCCCAACTTTCCCATGACGGACTCGGGGCAAAAATCAAAATGTTTATGAAATTGTTTTATAAAATCTACACACATATATATAGATTTAGAATTTTCCAAGGCTCAGGAAATTAAAAAATAATAAAAAAAACTACGCAACCATTCTCTATTTTCTTGGTTTCTATATAAAGGTATACAAAATTTAAACATAAATGAGAGAAACATTTTTCATATCTTTTCTAATTTTTTCTATAGACCCGTTTACTTGAACCACTAATTTTAGAAATAAAGAAAAAACCATAGCCCAAACAAAAAGTTTTGTTTTAATATAAATGATTTTGCTATCAATTTATCTACCCACTCTATAAAGATTATGCGGTATAATTTGATATTTTGGCTGTAACAACAGTAAAAGCCTAGAAGCCCAACTACAAAATATGCTGATGCAGGTATAAGAAGAAGAACATCCACTAGATGCAGGCACTAAATTAAGAGTTGTTTGCTTATATTTTCACTTTACAATAAAAAGCCTACCTGTGACATTTGAAAAAAGGTTAATCAATCCTTTTATTGTATTTCCAGGTAGTTGTAAAATATGTAATATAATTTAATTTGTACCTGTTACTCCTTCCTGGATAAAGGATTCATATTTGTATATATTTGCCTGAATACTTCAGAAACATCATAGTTTTGTTTAGACTTTATAAGAACACACATTGCTGATGATGAAGGTATTACGGATGCAAACATGTTTATGGCGTCTGTTGTCCCCATACGACTAAAAATTGAAACACTGGAACATTGGAAAAATCCGCGCCCTTCATCTGTTCATTATTGTCGGCCGATATTCTTTAAATATGCCAAAGAATCTTCGGAATTAATCAGGTCTAACTGACATTAGGAAGCAGATTGAAGATATAAGGCCTGCATTAATTAGAATTAAAGAAGGAACAACCATTGCTGTGAAATAAGAATTTTTTCTAACAATGGTCGAAGGCAAGGCTCTTAACGAGCTGACAAACACAAAATCTACTACTTTTCTTCATCAATATAGGAAATATTGCGCAGGCAACAAAATCCAACTTCAACAACATATTGCGGAGCTGTCAGATATCGTACCACCATATATGAATACTTACATATTTTAAAGCCTAAAGATTTCTTTTAACTCCAATTTGATTCATAAAAATATCTAAATTTGTTTAGAAGATATGATTTTTGCAACGGATTTTCAGCTTCCGTGCCACTGTGCATCGCCCCGTTTAGCCGTGACCAAGTGTATCGGACGCATCCATTACATACCCTAAGGAAGTAAATATGTATAAGCAGGTAAATGCTCTATGTAAGATGGGTTATAACCATCTGTTTTATTTAATAATGTTTAAAGTGTTAATGATACATTAGTTGCTAGTAATATAAGAATTGAAATCGTTGATTAGAATGTTTACAGCACAGCACAATCTCTCAACTACTCCTCGCTCAAACTTTCCAGCCGCTCTGCCCTTCTCTCTTGGGGGTTACTCCGACTTAAGGTGACCATCTCTTTTAACGTCTCACACATAATAAATTATTTTATATTGTTATTTTTGATTCTTTATTTTTATAAAGACTGTTTTTTTTTAGAGACAGGTTCACAACTTTGAGTTGGCCACACTGCTTTATCTGCCAACCCATACAACAGCTGATGCTTGCTTTTTTTAGTTTGATTTAACATTTCATTACGGAGAGACTTACAAAAAAAAAGAGACTTATAATAGAAGAGACTTTTGAATCAAGTTCCGTTTATATCTACAACCTCAAGAATTTATTGTTGTTTAGGATAGCATCTTTTTGTGCAATAGTTCATACCTAATCTGAGATTAGGTTCTTGGTTATGAATGGATTCCGTTTGTAGTCTGCAGGGTGTTTTTCTTGTAACATATATGATCGGATTTCGGAACATGCACCTCTTTCCTACTCCCTGTTGTCATATACGAGGTGTGTTCAAAAAGTATCCCGAATTTAGTGTTTTTTCAAAAATTATTTATTTATTCATGAATATCTATTTTGTCCTCTTCAAATAATCCCCATGAGATATTATACACTTGTGCCAACGGTTTTTCCAATCCTCGAAGAACTTAAAAATCATTTTTTTTATCTTGTGCAGCTCCTCCTTCGATGCCGTCTTTATCTCGTCAATCGTAGCGTAGCGTCGTCCTTTCATGGGCCTCTTCAGTTTAGGAAACAAGAAAAAGTCACAGGGAGCCAGATCTGGGGAATACGGTGGCTGCGGCATCATTAGTGTGTTGTTTTTGGCCAAAAAGTCGCGCACAAGGAACGATGTGTGAGCAGGGGCGTTATCGTGGTGCAAAAGTAAATTTTTGTTGGCGGATTGTCTCTAACATTAGTACAAATAATTATTTTTTTTTGTTTTCCAGTAACATACCAAAATTTGACTGTTTATTTTGGCTCAACAGAATAGGTTCAAGAGATTCGAATAATAAATAAAAATATAAAAAGTAATTATTCACAGTATGGTTTATTTTTAATAAAAATATTTACTTTTTCGCTATAATTTAGTAATTAATATGCCCTCCTTTTTTTAGTATAACTTCATATATACGATTTGCCAAAGATTTATAATAGTTTTTGATAACTCCAAGAGAAATCTCTTTCCAGGACTTTTTAATGGCGTCAATTAAGGACCCTGTGTCTTTAAATTGTCTCCCACCCTCATAAACTTTTCGAGACAATCGCGCGCAAACGTTTTCCATAATATTTAGGTCCGGGGAGTATGGTGGCCACTCGAGCAATCTTACGTTCTGATCTGCAATTCACTATTGTATCACTCTTGGAGTGTGAATGGGTTAGTTGTCATGCTGGAATGTCCATGACAGCCGGTGAAACACATTGGAAAATTGTGGAAAACTTTTTTGTAGTACAGTTTTGTACACATTTGCATTCATTTTTGATGAAACAAACTGCAGTTCACAAGTCCCATAATAGGATATGCCTCCCCACACCATAATTCCACCTGCACAAGAGTGGTGGCGACTTAAAACACATTCTTCCTTTCGTAGGTCATGGAAGTAGTAATTATACCCGTCCGGACCGACCAAATTGAATATTTTCTCATCGGAAAACACGACAGTGTTCCTTTCCTCCTTCCAAGACATATGATCTTGAGCAAACCGAAGGCGTGCAGCATTACGCACATCATTAAGAGGTGTTTTTTTTTTATTTTCAACGTCCTCAAATGTTTATCACTACGAATTATGCGTTTCACAGTCGCCAGACTGGCCTTAACACCGCATGCTTCCTTGATTTTGTCAGTTGAGCGAGTTGAATTGGATGCAGCTCTAATAATACGTCTTCTGGCTGTTACCGTTGTCGCGTATTTTGCACCTCCTTTCATGTTATTGCCATATTTCAAGGTATTTCGAAGATAATTACTCACAACATTTTGACTTCGATCAAATTTTTTTTGCGATTTGACGGTGACTTAGACTAGATTCGACATATCCTTCTATTCTACCTTTTTCAAAATCACTTAGTTGAGTTCCGCGGCCCATTTTACATAATAATAGCTGCAATTACTCTAAATTGATACACACTTAAGAATTGACGTCTTTAATTTATGGCTATCGCTCACAAATTGAAGTCAAATACTATTGAACCTATTCTGTTGAGCCAAATTTTGGTATGTTACTGGAAAACGAAAAAAATAAAATTATTTGTACTAATGTTAGAGACCGCTAACTGTTGTTTATTATTAACATTAAAATTTTCTATAATAAAAAATATATTTCGTCACAATCGGCCAATTAATTAAAAAGATATGATCCAATAACTTTTATAGAAATCGTGAACCTATTCAGTTGAGCGGCAGTGTATGCAAAAACTGTATGCTAACTAAAGAATCTTACGATGCTTATACACTTTAAGAGTATTCAAAAAGTTTGGGGAGGACGACGTCTGTCGGTTCAGTGATAATTATGGTTCGAAATATCAATCCACCACGGCTATGCAATGGAACCCGACCAGCGGTGAAAAACCTAATGAACAACATGATGGAAGCATCGATTCTCAAAGGGAAGTACAAAGGCGAAGATCTTTTGATCCCACGAATTCCTATGATGCCTAATCATTTACCATTCGATTTCAAACGTCTTCAGTTTCCCATTCGGCAGTTCTGCTAATAAATAAAATAAAGCGCCGTGGTTGAAAAATACTTCTTCATTAATTTGTTCTTCCAATATATGTAGATTTTTCGTCATCGATGCCCCAGTAAACTTTCTAATGTAACGGTTATGAAAGATGTCGAGGAATCGTTAACCAAGGATGCTCTGATATTAATTTTCTTGCATATTTCCGAACTGCGCAGCGTGCCGGGTCCGCTATCCCTCTATTATATAAAAAGTTTTTTATTCTCAACTTTTTGATAGTGTAGAAGATGTTATGTGTATAGCAGAAGATATTTGTTTCTTATGATTTTTTCTCATGTTTTTATAAAGTAAGGAATTTAGCGAAATGGGTAGAAAGAAGTTGAATTTGACTGAAGAGGAAATAAAAGAACGCCAACGAGAACAGATGCAGTAAGCATCAAAGAAGAGGTATGAGAAGAATAAAGTAAAAAATCGAATGGCACGAGCCAACCGATATGTCTAGGTCCTCAGCAACTTCTCTAACGGTGATTCGACGATTGGCCAATACTATTTTCTTCACTTCATAAATTTGTTCGTCTGTTGTTGAAGTGCTCGGCGTCCGGCACTCCTCGTCGGAACATTTTGTACCACCGATAAATGCTTCGGTCCAATGTAGCTTCTCCGTAGCCGAGCAACATTCGAATGATACCTTCGATCATTTAACAGGTAAATATGAAGACAGTCAAAACACGTGCGAAAGCAGCTTTCAACAATTAAGGAACATTTAAAATGGCCGACTTGTCGGCAGTGAGAAATTACGACATAACGCCACATCGAATCGAATACGTCGTGAAAATCAAACGCGATACTTTTTGAACACCCTTATAGGGACATTTTTTACAATGTACACCTTTGATTTGTTTTTAAATTTCACCAACATTTTTTGATCATTTTATGAAATAAGCGAACACCTATCGGTATTTCACCGAATAAATTTTTTAACGATTTTATGTCAAACATTTTTTGTAATAAAAATATATAATGAAAATTAACCTTGATTCGTTCAATTGAGCACATCTAAATTTTCTTAAAACATTAGAAAATAATATAAAACTAATTTTAGTGGCATTAATGCGTTTTTTTAAGTAAACAAAGCAAAATACTTTTCATTTTGACAGCTGCAAGCCAAACTTTTCATAACGACTCAACTCTTGTCGGAATCGAAATCTTCGTGGTTCTTTTTTGCCAAAAATGCACCCAATATCTTTCCGCAGCCACCTCATTCACCTGATTTGGCTCCGTGTGATTTCTGGCTATTTTCAAAGCTCAAAAGACCACTCCGAGGAAACCGTTTTGAGTCGATTGAAGGCATTCAACGGGAGTCGGCGCGCGCTCTGAAGGCTATACCGGAAGAAGACTTTCTGACATGCTTCAAGGACTGGAAAAAGCGGTGGCATAAGTGTATAATATCGGCAGGGGACTATTTTGAAGAGGACGAAATTGATTTGGAAGTATAAATAAAGGTTTTTTGATTTATAAAAAAAATCCTACTAGTTTTTGGACACAGTAGTATATGGAAGGGATGTCCTCAAAATGCCATTTTTGGTCAGGTGCTTCCTTAGTCTGCAGTGTTTTGTAAGTAACCTAGACAGCATCCTACGAAAAGACTTGCTCCATTCGTATGATTTCTTAGCCGAATCCAAGATAAAGCAACTGGGGATCTGCATGGCCGACTCAGACAAACCATCTTATTGTCACGCGATCTATCTATATTTGTATTGCCAGATGGTTAATTTGGCTCTGGCTGTGAGATATGGTATTAATCACTGGAACATCAGTAGCTTTTAAGAGAAACCGTAACTCTAGAATTCGATGAAATGCTCCAGGCTAGAAGACGGCTAAAGCGTTTATATCGTAAGTTGCTAACTACTAACGAAATAACGATAACAGTAGTTTACACGAAAAATTAACCTTCATAAAAATGTGTTTTTAAGCGTAATTTTGGGTCGAGAAAACAAAATAACAACCTTTATTTTTCTTAAACACAGTTTTCGGGATATTTCGAAAACATGATTCATTTATATCTCATAGTCAAAATTGTGTATCGACATGAAGAATTTTTGATCGAAAGGTATTTTACAGTCATATATACTATGTACCGATTAAGTAAAAACTATTCAAGTTACAACCGAAGTCGAAAAAAAGTGTAATTTCAACTATTTTTCAAAACTACACATTTGCTTCTTGCTGTTTACGAAAAAAAAATATGTTAGGCTTTAAGCTGAAAGAGAATTCTTTTACGAACATTTCCAGTCCAGTACCATAAAAAAAAGTTAAGATACATATGACAACCACTAAGTGGTTATCCCACCTCTCCTAATCTCTGATAGTCCTTAAAAAAATACAAATAATTAACCGAGCCAATTAAAATATATCCTTAAAGCAATTCTTCAAGAAACAAAAAGCTCAAGTATCGTTTGATGTTTTAAGGCACTAACTGACTGACTGAATGCAGACTGTTACGTTTGCTGCCTTACAGCCTTACATCTATATGCCCTTCCCGACCTCGACGCAACACCCCGAGTTTGTTAAGCGCCAACAGTTTTGTGCAGTCTAAAACAACATCTAAAATTTGCAACAGTCGGAACGCTGCACGACAGTGGAATACTCTCTTCAATAGAATTTACAAAAATAAAAAAATAAATAGGGAATGAAAATATTTTCCATGAGTAGAGAGCCGAGGCGATTCTTTCGAAAAAGAAAACAAGATTTTTTCTGTTACGCTCACATTTGTCTGCATACCAATTTTGGTGGAACTAACTTAAATAAATTCAAAATTTGATTGCAAAATAGAAGAGGGTCTTTGAAATTGATATGAAAACAGAAAAGCACTTGGCCCTTCTGTCCCAAAATAGGCAGCAGTTTTTTTGAACGTGTTACATTTTTCAACTGAATTTATATAATAAATAAATAAAGGAATCTCACACAAAACAAAGTTCCTTAAAATGCATAGATTATATGCATCTTTTATGGTAGATGTGATAACTTGATCAACTCGATCTAGCTGATATATAAATGTTCTGTCGTCCAGTACAGTGTATAAAAATAAGAACAAAAACCAGAAGCCATGATAACGGAGACCAACGCCGACACTTAACATTTGGAAATCCTTGTAACAAGATTTTGTGCAAATAATTCAAGTGGCAGAAAAAGTAAACGACAAGCAGAGTCAGGCAGGGGTGGCGGCGGCGTCGGGCTTTTACGGTGCCAAGTGTATGGTGGGCAGCACTTTAAAGGCCAAAAGCCCAAAGGGCAAGGAGGCAAATGGTGGAGGTGACGGTGGTAAAGCGACAAAGTTGTCGTCAGTTGACGCTTTTGTGTTGATTTTTCTTTTAATTGTTGCGGATTTGCATTCTGACACATTTGTCAACCTCTGCGCCAGCCTCAGAGCCGCACAAAGCAGTGGGGTTAAGAGGGATTGGGAAGGGAACTGGACTGGGTAACGAAAGGCACACTTTTGAGACGCCAAGTGGTTTGAGTTTTTTATTATTTATTAGGCATTAACGCAGTCTGCCACGCATGTGTGTGTGTGTGTGTGTGCATGTGGGAGTGGTGCAGGCAAGGGTTAACAAGGGGTCCGAACAGGCGCCCGTTGGGAGGATAATAATAAACGTTGGCATAAGTCATTTGTCACTTGCACAACAACACCAACAACACCAACAACACGGACTACACCTCTGGGGAGTGTGAGATATTGTGTGGCTGAGGGAGTGTGTGGCAAGAAGTGTTTTGAGTGACATGTGTCAAAACTGAAAAACTACGCGAATTTGTGTCAAAAACCCTTGTCAGCGCTTTTCAAGCATAACACACTTGACTGCAAGTACTCCGAATGTGTACGTACACACTTACATACATATATGCCCCATAATTGGGGCAGTACATATGGCAACAGGACCCGGTGTCATGTGGGCCATGTCGTAACTCTGTCAGCCGGATACCAGCTGTTTAGTACGCAATGTGTGTGAGTGGGAATGTATTCGGTGTCTATCTGTCAACCAAAAGAGTTGAGCAAGCCCTAAAGTGTTTCCACTTAAAATATGATGCGAAAATTGTTCCGACACTCGGGTTTTTTCTTGCTTCTCTTTTTTTTTTTTCGTAATAACAGCAATCAACATTTTGGTTTATGTTGGCCATATCAGTACTGTAACTGTACTTGACCTTCTAATGAGCTTAAAAACACTTAGGACTGAAGCATTCTAAATTGTTGTGGGCCAATCCACAAAAGAGTATAAGACAACTCCTTCTTTTATCGAACTATAGTACTTCACCATGATAAGGTAAATATTCGTCTGATTTAGAAAGTTGATATAGTAGTATATCGCTGCAATGCAAAAATTGTACAGTACCCATATTCCCGAGAAAAGTTAATTACTACCTATATGTCCACATCGCTTTTTAATTTCTATACCGGACGATGATCAATCCGATTTCAGTTTTTGTTTTTTGCGGCATATTTTACTCACCAAAAAGCGAATTTTAACAGAATGTAAGCTGATGGACATGAATCGACAAGATACAAATTATTTCAATGCTTGAAGACTCCTACCATCAAAAAAAATTGCTGTTTTGTGCTTATTGAATAGAGTAGAGGTGGATCATCTGATGGTTCATTTGTTAATTGCGTTTACTTCATATTAGGTCCGGGGGGATGGCCTATGATAAATGAGGCAAAGCTACTGATCGTGTTCAACATGGAGAATGCCAGTGCGATCCTTATACCTATTATAGTCAAGTTGACACACGACCTCCACGTAGTCTCTCCTAGATCACAATCCGTGAGTTGTGAACTAATGTGTGCAGCAAACAAAATCTGCCTCAAGGTGTGAGGTTTTGCGACGGGCTGGAAACCCACCTTGTAAAATCTACTTTTCCATGGAAACATTAACGAAGCCTCGGGTAAGAACTCCCAATTATGATGACGACCACCGCAAACGTTTTAAGGACTATTATTTAAGGATATGCATATATGAGCAGGGGCCTCTATCCAACTGGCTGATGTACTCGAGAAATACAGGGTGCGCCATTTGAATGTGGTCGATGGAAATATTGAATAACTTTGACAGATTTCAATCGATTGACGTCGTCGAACACATTTTGGAAAGGTTATTGCATTACAATTTTAACCATGAATCGATTCACGCCCAAAGAACGCGCGGAAATATTGACAATGTTCATTAAATCGGAGCCCGATTTTTGGGAGCGAATTTTAATGACTGATGAGGCCCATTTCACGCTATCTGGCACTGTAAATAAACAAAACTGTCGCATTTGGGGGAAAGAAAATCCTCATACTATCCATCAAACTCCACTGCATGATCAGAAAGTGACTGTTTGGGCCGGTGTCTGCTCAAAAACCATCATCGGTCCGTTCTTCTTCAGAGTTGGGGAAACTGTCAATGGGGATCGGTATCGATGGATGTTGGCACACTCTGTTTTAGCAGAAATGCGTGAAAAAGGTTTTAAAGGCTTTTGGTTTCAACAAGACGGCGCGACATGTCACACCGCGAAATCAACGATGAACTTCTTGCGTCAAAAGTTTCCATCGACCACATTCAAATGGCGCACACTGTATAACGCTGACATCACCGCAATTCAGGAAATAAAATAGATTGGGCAGAGCTGCTCTTAGCGTAAGTTCTGTGATATCTACTATAATTGCCATGAGTCGAAGCGTGAATTCTGTGAAAATTTAGCCTACCACCGGCATTGGCATGAGGCTAACCAACTTCGCCGCGGCAAGAAACATGGTTAGCAGTAGTACAGGATTTCAGTATCTCGAGCAAATATCGATTCGGATCACTTCCTAGTTGCAGCTAAGGTTCGCATGCGGCTTTGTGCGAACAAAAAACCGTTCAATCTATCGTGCTTGAAAAGCTTGACGTCGCCATCGGAGTGGATAAATATCTCCAACTCGTTGCGTACTGCTGCGGATGACATTATTCACCCCTATTGTCCGATTCGCAACTCCCGGTACGATAACGAGTGTCGCACGGCAACTTGTAGTGGCCACAAGTGTACAAGCATTTGGTTCTTTGAAAATTAACAAACTTTTGAGACCACCCACGCTAAAGCCACATAGCTCCGTTATCAATGCTCTGGCCAGATGTTCGATCATACGATTGTACCGCATGTCCCAAAAACATCTGTATTGCGGTAAGCTCTGATTTAAAATCGTATGATACAACAATTTGTTTTAGAGATAAAAGCTTTGAACAGATGTTATATATAGCTCTCTGTTGGATATGTGGGATGAATAAATTGTTATTTACCGCCTAACCGTGCTAAAGTGAAAATAAAATAATATTTTATTTCAAAAATCTAAGACTTAAGCTCTGTGCATATATATACATATATTTATATATTAGCAAACAAACGAAACACAACGAATTTTGTTCAAAAAACGGTTTCTGGCCCGATTTGCCCTATAAAAGATATATAACATAGTTAAAAATTGTTCAAAAACCCTGGGGTTGATCCTCTTTTATTTAAAGTGTCTCTGGGCACTATAACCAGCCCAACCCAGTACAGGTGTATGTGATGAACCAGAGTATTGAATATAACTGTCGAGAGGTCATAGGCGCCGCAAAAATGATAAGTTGAAGTTCAAATGGAATTGTTAAATTACATTTAAACTGCCATCTTACATTTATGTATATAAATGCCCAATATATTCATTTACCGCTACAGCTGTTAAGTATTCCAATCAGCATATAGGTCAATGAGCTTTGTCTTCTTCTTATACAGGGTGCGGCAGCATAACGTCCTTTTTTAAAATGCGCGCCATTCAGTTAGTTGATGTCATAGCGGAGCGCTAGTGATCTCGTTCAAGAGGGGCTACTGTAAAGTTTTGTCCCGACATGGTTCAGTCGCCATCATGCGTTGCAATAGTGAGGAACGTGCCTTTGCCGTTGAGGCCTACTTTTCAAGCGGATGTTCGGTTATTGCAACACAGCGTGCATTTAGCCCCGTTGGCTTCCGTCCCAGACCGCAAATCAATTGTTACATGGGTCACTACATTCAGACAAACTGCAAGTGCGACAAAACGAAGAACTGGAGTCCCTCGGCCCGTTAGATCACCTGAGAACATTGAAGTAGTGAGAGCGTCAATGTGGCGATCACCACGGCGTTCTGCGCGCAAACACGCATCTGCCCTTGGACTATCCGATCGTTCTGTGAGAAGAATTCTTCGTGATGATCTTCATTTTCATCCGTATAAGATGGCGATAGTGCAGGAACTTACAGAACGTGACTTCAATTCTCGGATGAACGCGTGTGAGCTTCTTCTTAATGTCGTTCCCGAGGATGCTATTGTTTTTTTTAGCGATGAAGCCCATTTTCATTTGTGTGGGTCGGTTAACAAACAAAACATGCGCTACTGGGCTGACACCAACCCTCGAGAATTCCATCAAAGGCCTTTGCATTCACCCAAAGTAACAGTGTGGTGTGCAATTTCCTCAGCTGGAATTATTGGTCCCTGGTTTTTTGAGGAAAATGAGGTTACAGAGACAGTGAATTCGGACCGGTATGTAAACATGCTACAGAATTTTTTTTCCCACGGCTAGAAGAGTTGGATTTGGGGGACACTTGGTTCCAACAAGACGGTGCAACAGCACACACTTCAAGAGCATCGATGGCTGTTTTGAGGGAACACTTTCCAGAGCGCCTTATCTCAATTAGAGGCGATTTGGAATGGCCGGCACGCCCTCCCGATCTGTCCCCTTGTGATTTTTATCTATAAGGTTTTTTGAAATCCCTTGTTTATGTGAACCGTCCAAGAACCCTACAAGATTTGAAGACCAACATCGAAGAAGAAATTGCCAACGTAACACCAGCTATGCTAACAAGAGTCATGACAAACGCCAGATATCGGTTTACGCAATGTATGGAGAATGAGGGACGTCATCTAACAGATTTGATCTTCAAAACAATGTAAATAAAAACTTTAGACATGTACCTACATTATAAAAAAAAAAATAAATATTTTCCGATGCACACAATAGTTTTTATTGAGAAGTTATGCTGCCGCACCCTGTATTAAGCTTAAGCTTTGACTATAAGCGTTTTTTTTACAAGAACTGTTCTGCATTTAACCGAAAACAGCTGATTTTGTTTGTATTTGATCTAATAAATTTGATTATTGGATTTGCTGCTGCATTGCATTGTACATCAAAACTTTTAATTTCAAACTGCACAATGTAAATTTTTAATAGATATATTTTCACATCATAATGTAAATTTAAACTTTAGATTTAATTTAAATTCTTATTTTTTTGATCATCGAATGAATATTGGTCGAAATATAATAATGTAAAGTGGCATAAGTGAATTAATATAAATATAAATCGAAAAAAAAGGAGCAAGAAAAATATGGCGACTAACTTTAAAATATTCTCCCTACACCCTCACAACAATAAAATACATATATAAAAATTAAATTCAGCAACCATGTGGTAGTGTAGTCAAAAAAAAATTCCGTGCATTAAATATGGATACGACACTGATTCTAGTAAACCGAAATCAAATCTGGTAAAGTACAAATCCAAAGGAGTTGCCATCGTTTTAAAGTACTTTTCAATATTCCATAATCGCTATTGTAAGAGTTAAAT
Organism: Chymomyza amoena; assembly: GCA_037043745.1. NCBI lineage: Eukaryota > Metazoa > Arthropoda > Insecta > Diptera > Drosophilidae > Chymomyza > Chymomyza amoena. The sequence continues at coordinate 24,110 of JBAMAX010000933.1, read as the reverse complement.
TATTATTTAAGAAATTGAGCAAATAAAAATGGCGTACGTAAAGTCGGGCGCGGACGACTTAAGGATACCCTGTACCACTAGCTTGCAATAAAATCCGGTACCTTCACAAAAACCCAAAACCAAAAGAATTTGTATTTTTGAGCTTGTGACCGTATGATGTCACCAACTTTAGGGATTTTCAGGTCTCGCATTTACCAAAGAGCGTTGGAAATTCTTCTGAGAATGAGCTGGAAAAGTTGAGGAGTCAGACAGCTCTTTAATTTTCTGAGCAGGCCATCATACCATACCCTATCAAAAGCTTATCCATAAACAAAGCCACTAAATATCTTATACTTCAAGGCCTTCAGGAGATTGTTGAAATTGGAATGGGAAACAGGCCAAGAAGTTGAACGGCTGGTGTTCATACGTGTAGAGACACTTTTAAGGACCGCTTAATGGAATTGTTAAAGTACAATATTATGTAGAAAACAAATTAATTCCGAAAGATAAAAATCTTCACCGAGCAGATCTATTGGCGAATTTTCGCGTAATTCGGTTCCGACTAGTAAGTAAAGCGATATTTAGATATTTTTCAATCCTTTTGGAAAAACTTTTAAAACTACAAATATTTTTATGTTTGGCAGTTTTCTTATCTTGAAATCGCTAATCCAGGGTGTGCGATATCCTGACGGGTCCCGATGAGTACCACTCAGCAAACATATTACGGAGAAAATTTGTATTTGGGAGTGGGACTGAAAGAAAAACCTGGAAAGCATCAACAATAAAGAAGCCGAGTGTGGATTAATTTTACACAAAGTAGTAATATATTCTATCATTTTTTATTATACTTTATTTTATTTTTTTGAATCCAAGTTACCAAAGAGGCCTAATACAAATGAGCAGCAAAATAATAGCTACTTTTAACTCCGGAACCGGCAGGATGTGCACATGCATACAAAACAATTTTGTTTGATTTCCAAAACAAAATATTTTTATTTACATCTCCTGGTTCCTAAAAAATGTATCATGTAATAAAAATCTTCCCAGTAGCTAGTGTTCGTTAAATTTATATTAAGTTAAGTATTAAATACCAGATTAAGTTCGGTAAAAAAAAAAAGTAAAAATCTATATTTATAAAATTTTTCCATCTAACATTAATTTTTAATGCTTAGTTTTAAGCAAGCACATACGATATTATAAAAAATAACTTTTTAAACTAACAAAAATTGTAATTTACAAAATATTATTACAATTTTTATAATTCTAATTATTATTTTTTAAACAAAAATAAACTGAAATTCTTTAAACAAGTGAAGTTTTTTATTTAAAGAAAAAAATATTTTTTACAGTTGCTGGTCTCTAAAAATGTATCAAATATTCTAGTTGGACGAATTAATAGAAAGAAGCATTTTGTTTTTATATTTTTTAATTTTTTTTTTTTGTGAAAAATGCGTATATATTATTAGGCAATAATATACAATTTTTGTGCTACTCTACCTTAAGAAACAGCTTAATGACATTTTAAGTTATTTACGAACAAAAGATAATTAAAGACTCAAAATAAACATTACAAGAAAAACTTTATTTTACAGAATTCTTTTTATGTACATTTACCCAAGGATTCTCCATGGATGATCCTGTAGGTGGCACCGTTTCAATCTTCTATTTCTAGCTCAGGAAGACGGTCTCTCTTAGATCAGCAGTCGTGCTAATAAATTTGAATGAGATCCAAGACGCTCTAAATATTTACCTTTCGCTTGCAAATGTATAACAGCCCTACTTTAGAAACCCTCAAATCTTTTTCTATAACCCTAGTACTTATGTACCAGGGAGCACCGCACATAATTCTTATTTTTGCTTTGGACAACTATAATTATACCCTGTACCGTATGGTCCAAGGGTATATTAAGTTTGTGCAAGCCGAAAAAGTATGTAACATATAGAAGGAGACGTCGGAGACACCCCAAAGTTACCTAAAATATGATCAGGGTGAATAGAGAAGTCGATATACCCATGTCCGTCTGTCCGTCTGTCCGTCGTCCGTCGTCCGTCCGTCCGTCCGTCCGTCCGTGTGAACGCCTAGATCTCAGAGATGGTAAGAGCTAGAGTTACCAAACTTTCACATTAGATCCCATATTATTCCATAGGAGGCAAGTTTATTTTATTTTTTTGATATCGGGGATAAATTATATAGCTCCCATGGGGGTGTTTGAGACGACCTCGACAAAAAAAGCGTTTTAGATGAATAATTCGTTTGTTTATGAAGATATCGTAACGAAATTTGGCAATCGAAAGTTTTTTATAGTTCCCAATCACTGTACCAAATTTGATCAAAATCGGTTGACTATATCATATAGCTCCCATAGGACCGATCGGCCAAAATAACTTTTTTAAAGAAAAATTGGCTATATTTCGTTTTTTAATAAAGATATCCTAACCAGATTTGGCGTTTGGAAATTTTTGTAGACCACTTAAGCAATGTGCCAAATTTGAACAAAATCGGTGGACTATATCATATAGCTCCCATAGGTCCGATCTTCCAAAACATCGATTTTTTAACAAAATTTGTTGTGTTTCGTTTGTTTGTTAAGATATTGGGACCAAATTTGACATTCGTGAGTATTTTATAGTTCCTAAGCACTGTACCAAATTTAATCCAAATCGTTTGACTAGATCATATAGCTCCCATAGGACCAATCGGTCCAAAAACACGTTTTTTATACAAAATTCGATGTGTTTTGTTTGTTTGTAAAGATATTTGAAATAACTTTGGCATTCATATCTTTTTTAAGGTATTTAAGCACCGTGTCAAATTTTATTGAAATCGGTTGACTATATCATATAGCTCCCATAGGAACGATCGGTCAAAAAAAAATTTTTGCTTAAAAATTCTTCTGTTTTTGGTTTTTTGTGAAGAAATCGGACTTTATTACAAGCTAGTGGTACAGGGTATCCTAAAGTCGTCCGCGCCCGACTTTACGTCCGCCATTTTTTTATTTGAGTTCGATTTCGCTGTGATTTCGAAAACTTGAAGCGCGTACTTTGAGCTTAAAATTAATTTGTAAATTGAAACTTTATTAAGCAAGGAAAGCTTATTTCTGGACGCGAGCAACCATGGCATTTTCCTCGCTTTAGATTGAAGTTTTTTTGCACCATTGTTATGTACTTCCAGAAGGTTAGCCTCCTGTTCAGAATAACGTCGAGATATTTGTTTATGTATCAATAGCACATCTTACAATTCACAACTGGTTAAAACTCACATAGCACCTTAAGGCAATTGTATTTTCACTCTGGTAACTCAATTTATTTACTATTACTATTACTACTATTACTATTGCCATCGTTTTGCAGAATTACATGGGAACTATATCGATGAAATTGTGATAAGCCCGTGTCTATTTTAATATTTATTAAATACCAGATTAAGTTCGGTAAAAAAAAAGTAAAAATCGATATTTATAAAATTTTTCCATCTAACTTTAATTTTTAATGCTTAGTTTTAAGCAAGCACATACGATATTATAACAATAAAGCAAATTTTTATACTAACTAAAATTGTAATTTACAAAATATTATTACAATTTTTATAATTATACAGGGGTGCCACAGAAATCGATATTGCTTTTGGCAACGGCTTGAAACCAATTCAATAAAAAAATCCGTGGGTGCCACAGAAATCTGGTTGATTTCATTTTTCGAACAATTTATTTCGAATTTTTCTTGCAAAAATTATTTTAGAACATTTAGACACTTATTCAAATACATGTTTATTAACAGTGATCCAATAGAGTTTATTATTTATTACAAATCATGACTCTATCGCATGGAACATGAGCCCTGCTTGTGAATATTTTAAGCAGAAGTATGACAGCGGTTTTAGCAGCAGTTGGCTTCTTGGTGACTCTGGTTATCCTTAGGAGCCGTATTTGTTGACCCCATACAGAACCAACATAACCAACCTTTTTTTTAATCTTCGGCATGCATCAGCTCGAAATGGTGTGGAACAGACAATAGGTGTCCTCAAAAGTCGATCACCCTGCCAAGGTTACTACAATTATAAATGTATGAATAATAAAATGAAGCAGAATTCCATTATGATCCACCTACCGATGGAAACAATAAAGCAAATGATGACGTTAGTTGCAACGCTGACCTGATGGATCCTCTTGAAAGTAGACTTAATATTTGAGATGAAATTGCCAATAATATTCAAAGACGTTAAACGATTAATAAAACGCTCTTTTGTTTACAAAAATTAAAAATCTTTTTAAAGTTTTCAGTTCCAACGGAGTAAATAAAACCACTCTAATTTCGCTGACTGTAGCTTCTTTAAAAATCTATGTAGCTACCACCATAAGACGCACCCTGTTGCAAAATTTCAAAACTTATTTTAGTCTTCGGAAAACAGGCAATACGAACCGATAGTCAGATTGACACAGCTGCATTTATTTCTTGTTACTTCTGATTGTTTTTCAATTAATTAACATTTCTGTACTATCTTAACATACCTTTGATACCTTATATTCTAAAAAAAATACGTCGCGTTATGGGACCGCTCCTAAACTAACAATTTAAATACAAATAGTCTAATTAAGCAACAAAGATTAACTTAAAAACAAAAATTAAGAAAATACTTAAAAACTTTCATAGAATTACTTCAAAAAATTTGCATGTAAGATACGACTGTCAACGACGTCTGCCCTCGCGTGTCCCCCAACGCGACGCATTTTTTTTAGAATTATTAATAGATTCTTAGGTACTTTAACATTAAGTTTCTTTTATTATTTTTACTTTTTAAATGAAAATTACTTAAGTTCTTGTGTCGGGGGTTTTTTAAATTTTTAATTTAATTTTTCATTAAATAAAATTGGAATATTGTTTTGAAAATAATATGATCGAAGAAATCACTTACAGGCAATGGATAAATTTCGATAGAATAACTTTGCAGTTAATGACATCCCCGGTAGATGAATTTTTACAGAAATTGAATGCCGGTCTTGTTAAATTGCTTCTGCATTCATACCTTGTACAAAAACAAAATGAATTTTCTCCGAAAATTATGCGTTTGTGGTGCAAAATGCTATACAAGGGCTGCACTGGAATAATAATCAAGCAACAGTGCAAAAAAAAAGATTTCAAAAGTCTGTAACCGTGAAGGGAACTTTGGGTTATCATTGCATGATTCCAATTAATCAAAAGAAGTTGAAAGCAAAGCATTTTTCTTTGGAAGATGATTTCACCGAAGTAAAAATTATAAAATGATATTTTATGCTATAGATTTCTATAAATTAATATAAATTGAATTATTGTATATTAAAGTATATTATTGCAGACTATTATTATATGCGTTATATTGATGTAATAAACGAATTGAAAACAAGGTTTTGAATTTGACTTCTAATGTTCCTAAGTTCTCAGGACGCTTCCCGAATTTTATTCATCTTATTTGTTTACACAACATTGTGGCAACACTAAATATTTTTTTTCTAACAATTAAAAATCTTAGCGTATACATCTACGAACAAAAATCTCGTGTGAAGTGGGTCGCGCGGAACACGTGCCAATGGCGCGCGCACGACTTGCGAGAGAAAATATTTAATATCTCGTGAACTTAGAAAGGTACCGTTTATTAAAAATATGCGTTATTTAGGTTATAAAATTGCGAATATGATGATATTTTTTATTGAAATTTTCATTGTGGGAACCGGCGCTAAAAAGTTAAATAAACAATTGAATGCTTAATATTGTACAATTGTTAACAATGGAAAACAATGTTACTTCATACCTTTTAAAGACAATATATTAACGAACAAAATAAAAAAAATTAGACTGATCGGATAAATAGAGCCGGAGATAATCTATTCTACATGTAGTGCTATCGCGCGAACCAGCAAAACTTTGAATATTCATAAAATCGTTAAAAAAAATGTTTTCGTTGAAATGCCGATACAAGTGTTCACTTATTTCATAAAATCATTCTTGAAAAAAATGTTGGTGAGATTTAAAAATCTGAAATTATATTTTTCCCGAAATCCGTACGGGTTGTAAAAGAATGTCCCATATGTATGTATATTTTTCCGACTACATTATAAACGCTAAGAAGTGTAATGCACCAAAGTATTTGCAGGCGGGGAGAGTGAAAAAGAAAAATCTAATAATAGCCGCCCAACAGCGCCTCGTGATCTTGCAATTGATCTCGGCTCTAAGCTTCGTTTTCACAAATTCAGCCACAGCCAAATTCGTAAATTTTTAGTTTCTGAGCATTCATTACCCTTTCCTAATATGTGCCAGCTATGACACTTTGCAGTCGCGTTTGCTTTTACACCAACAAAAACACGCATAAATGTCTAAAAAAACGAATAAGAGTATTTATCTATCGCCTGCCATTCTGCTGAACTGTCTTACATTCATTGAACGCACACAAGCACAAGTCATTTGTCTGCGTTGTGTTGTGAGGATTCTTCAGCTCGGCCAAATGCAAAACATTTTGTGTGTGAAAGAAACTTGGCAACAGTGCATGAAATGAAGCAAATTACATACACATATAACAGGTGGGTCAAAAAGTCTTTGGCCTTACATAGAGATGGCGACTCCAGTTGAGTATCCTTATGATTTTTCGATACTACCAACCTTCAAATGCATCCTGTCAAAATTTCAAGTCAATCTGTTAATAATTACCCAAGTTACAGACGTTCAAGTGACGCTACTTTTGTGTTTACAAAAATCATGGATTCAAAGCAATTTCGAGTTTTGATTTATCATTGTTTTTTGATGGGAAAAAGTACCTTCACAGCCCACCAATGGCTTGAAAAGTGTTGTAAGGATCTGCCCCATCAAAATCAAGTGATAATACTGGTTCGCTGAGCTTAGACGCGGTCGTACAGACTCCGATGATGCTGAACGTCTGGTCGTCCAAATGAGGCAGTTACGGCAGAAAACGTCGAAAAAGTCGAGCAAATGATACTTTCCAACCGCAAAGTGAAGTTGCAAGAGGTAGCTGATGCCATAAAGTTATCAAAAGGTACAATTTTCACCATAATACACGAACATTTGGGCATGAAAAAACTGTTTTCAAAGTGGATGCCGCACTTCCTCAAGCCAGAAGAAAAGCAACACCGAATGAAAACTTCCCAGAGAGGACAAAATCAGCGAATTGGGCTTCGAATTGCTTCCCAACCCATCGTATAGTCCAGATCTGGCCCTCAGCGATCACCACCTTTTCACCCAGCTCAAAAAGATGGTCTGTGGCAGAAGATTTCGCTCTAATGAGGAGGTGATCGCCGAAACTGAAGCGTATTTTGGGGCCTTGAAACTTCGGCCTACAAGACCGTTATTGAAAAGTTAGAGAAGCGGTTTAATGCTTGTATCTCTGCCAATGGATAAATATGAATTACTGTAGAAAATTGTGTTTTTCTTAGTTAGGCCAAAGACTTATTGACCCACCTGTTTTATATGTACCTATGTGTACATTAGATTTTTATATATTAAATATGAAATAGCATGTCCTGGAGGAGGGTGTCAGTGAGGGCATTATATTATTATTGCTGCTGCTGCACATATGTTTTATGTTTTCAAAAAAATATATTTATTTATAGATATTTAAATTGTGTTTAATTGATTACAAAATACAATTTCTTTTAATTAATTAGAATAAATGTCAAAATATGTAGGCAACATTTTTACTTTTTATATTTTATTTATAAATACTTAAATACATTTTTGGCGCCAATTTAATAACCAAAACGTTGAAAAGCATATCCCAACATTTCTTTAAACATTTATATTTGTTCCCTTACACACATACATACATACATATGTATGTAGTTGAATAAATATTTTAGCGCCTCAATTCCTAAAACTTTTGAGTCCTTACACATTGTCAGACCACCTATTAGTCGCATTTGCATTAATATTCGTGAATGCATTTCAGCCATAATGCTTACCATATTATAATTATGGCCTCATGTTGCATGCTACATTAAATGCATTTGAGCTAAATTTTTTAATCAATCGAAACCAAAGCAAAGGGATAGTTGTATCGAGTAATATTTCAATTTTATTATTATTTTTTATTAACTAGGGCATTCTAAAGTTTAACAAAAAGCATGTCCTATATATTTTTAGCAGCCGATAATCATTGATTACAAATCAACAAAAAGTAAAATAAATGCATTGTAACATAAATACTTGCAGCATATTCAAATTGCAAATTGAAACAATTGAAAAAGCAATGTAAGCCGGATCCAAATTCAAAATGCAGCAAAGAAATGAACATTGTTGGTCTTTATTTTGTTTGTTTCACTTTGAATTGTGTTTGCGAGCCAATCCCAAGATGAAATCTTTTCGGAGCTTTTTCTTAAGAGCGAATTGTTCCCTCTATACAATTTACTTCCCTCTGGGTTCAATTAAAGCATATCTGTTTGTTTTTAGCTATCCAAGCATATAAGTTATGTAACATTGACGCTCATTTGCAGTTGCCTTGGCTTCGGCAGTACAAGTACCGAAACGTAAAGGACTCATTGGTGGCCATGGACGTGGCAAACCGCCAGGAGGAAATGCTCACCGTGAATCTCAGCTGGTAAGACTGGATATAACATATAATATCGGACACCATTACGAATTAAATATTCTAATCATCTTTTTCGAACTCTTTTGCTTGGCAGCAATCATTTGATATAGACACGTCTAAAGCCGCCATTGACGTTGCAGACGTCAATACACTGGAAGATCGGAAGGCGCCACAACAATTCTCAGAGACATCGGTTTCTAAGTTTAATGGACCTATGGGAGGCAATGATCGCCGTGAATCTCAGCTGGTAAGAGTTTATAGGACATATAAAAATGTCGGACACCATTACGCATTAAATATTCTAATAATCTTTAACGAACTATTTTGCTTAGGGTCAATCATCTGTTGAAGACACACCTAAAGCCGCCATTGAGGCTGCAGACGTCAATACACTGGAAGATCGGAAGGCGCCTTTACAATTAAGGCCCACAGCGATTTCTGAAGAAGCGAATGCTCAGCGTGAATCTCAGCTGGTAAGGGTGTAGCTGGCCGACACCATTATGAATCGAAAATTATAATGATCTTTTGCTTATTAGGAGCGGCCATCTACAAGAGCTACCAATGAAATAGAAATTGCACAACAGACTGCAGGCGGTGTTACTTCGAAAGACCGACAGGTTGCCATATTAAGCTCTGAATTAGCTACAGATTTTGAAGAGACTCTCGTACATAGTGGTAGGTTTGCTGATTCTTTTTCAACGGATTGCATTGCATATTGTCTGTATTTTTTATAGATAAAAATCAGTTGTCTAATAAACGAGGAAGGGAAGGTAAACCGTTAACAGTAAAATGCAATTACATATTTTAAAGTTACGGGTCGTCCCAAGTGGACGATTTACCAATACCACGTGGACTTTGATCCAGATATTGATGACACTCGCCTACGCCGTAACTATTTGGATGAACATCGTGCCGAAATTAATGGCGGCTTTATATTTGATGGATCCACATTGTATTGTTCAAATCTTTTGGATATTGATGTTTTTGTTACTCAAACACCCAATAACGAAAAAGTATACATAATGCTTAGACTTAGGCTCACTGTGGAAGCTCACAACCAGCACCAAATGCAGGTGCTCAATCTTATACTGCGTAGAGCTATGGAGGGTTTGAAACTCGAGCAGATCGCTCGCAACTATTACGATCCACAGTCCAAGGTAGCTGCTGTTTACATAAATAATATGAATGTTTTACATTTGTCGTCTTCTTTGTAGATAACTCTAGAAAATTATCGCTTGGAACTATGGCCTGGATATATAACGTCCATACGTCAACATGAACGCGAAATATTGCTTTGTGCGGAGATAACTCATAAAGCGTTGAGAACTGAGGCCGTGCTTGATATGCTCCGACAATGCATGCGTGATAAGAAAAGCCAGGAATATTTTGTAAATCAGATCATAGGTGGGTTATATTTGTTGTGTCCATATTTGTGCTTATAATGATTCTTATTTTCTGGTAATAATAGGAAAGTTGGTTTTGACCAACTACAACAAAAAAACCTATCATATTCACCAACAATAACTTGACTCAAGTATAAGTAATAATAATGAATAAATTGAATTGAAATATGTCAAATTAATGAGTTATCTTAAGTATAATCATGCTTAAACTAGTTGTGAATTATAATGACCAAGATGAAAAATAAGTATATTAAGTATAATCATGCTTAAACTAGTTGTGAATTATAATGACCAAGTTAATAAATATTTCTTATAAGTTGTACCGTCTAATGTGTTAGCGGAAAATGTATATAAGAATCAGAAGGAGACATCAGAGGCCCCCAAAACATGATCAGGTTGACTAGAGATGTCGATATAGCCATGTCCGTCTGACCGTGCATATGAACGCCTAGATCTCAGAGATAATAAAAGCTAGAGCGACAAAATTTCCAGATTAGACGCCTTATTATGTCAAAGCAGACATGTTTATTTTATATTTTGCATATTTGGGTTACGTTATATAGCATCTAGAGGCGTGTTATAGAGGACTTCCAAGAAAAAAAGTTTTGGGTAACTTGCTTGCTTATGCATACACATGCACTCGGAAGGTACATATATCTTAACATTTTATCCAATTAACAGCAACAAATCAATACAAAATTTTGTAGTTATATATTTTGGTAAAAAATAGTTAATATGAAAAATCAATTTTTCATTCACGTATTTATAGTGCATACAAATATGCAATTTTACAAAAAACAAAAAAAAAATTTTTTGGTTTTTACTTTATTTTTTAAACGTTTTCAATATCTCAACGAATACGATTTTTGAATCTATTAAATTTCTTTCTTTAAACTTAAGAAAAATTTAAAATTGTATTACAGTATAATTTGCTTAGCTGCCTCCAATAGTTTGTTTGCACTGACTTGCGAGGCAGCTATCCTAAAAAGGCAGTTAACTTAAATTTTGTTATTTTTTTTATTGACGAAGAATTTCGCTAAGAAACTTAAAGCTTTGCATTTTTCAGACAATTTAACGCTTTTCAAACAAAAATTCATCATTAATATGTACTCTTATTACAATATTTATCATTAGTTTAAGAGACAACCAAATAAACTTCAATATTTATACTTACACATTGCGGTAACACGCGCGGGTTAAGTATTTTTCAATATTTTGAATTTCAGTATGTTGGTAGGACTGTACTTAATGAATATGCCAAAAAAAAAGCTGTTAAAACCAGACCACCCCATTAGTGCTCGTCGAAGCTTACAATGCAAAAAATATTGAACAACGAGTTTGTCTCAAATTTTGTATTTTGAACGGTATTTCGTGTGCGGAATCGCTCCCAATGTTACAGAAGGCTTATGGGGAGTCGTTTTATTAAAAACACAAGTGGTATAATGCGTTTAAGGTCGAGAGACCGTAGAAGACGCGCTTCGTTCCGCCGGGTCTTCCACCTCTACCACCGACGATAACGTCGTGCTTTAAAATCGTCATACCAGTGTTAGAGAGTTAGCTCGTGACCTGAAACGGCTCTATTGATTTTAGTGGAAAATTTGAACTGAATTTTCTTTAAAAACAGTATCGGATGCAGATGGCATGGACATGCTGGATCGTGCCAATTCTGACCCAAACTTTATAAGCATCATAAATGGTGAAGGGAAATGGGTCTACAAGTACGTGATGCAAACAAGTCAACAATCGTCCTAATGGCTTGAAATAACCGAACCGAAAACGAAAAAACCACGCCAGATCCGCTCAAAAATCAAGGTGATACTCTTTGTTTTCTTCGATACTTGTGGTATGATGCATAATGAATACGTTCCAGAGGGACAAACGGTCAATAAGATGTATTATGTGACTGTTTTGAGGCGTTTTCGTGAACGAGTCCATCGTTTCGGCCGGAATTGTGGGCAGACAATTCGAGGATTTGCACGACGATAATGTGCCGTCTCATCGAGCCGCGATTTTAAAAGCATGTAAGGCAAAAAGATCGATAAATACCATCGACCAGGCACCGTACAGTCGAGATCTGGCGCTTTGCTAAACAGTAAAAGCTCTAATGAACGAACTTTAAGCAAAGTACAAGCGCGGGTTGCTCACAATACTGTTGTCTATTATGCTAATGAAAGTATATTTATTTCATAAGGTTTTTAGTATGGGACAGAGTCAGACACAGATCACTTCGTTCCAGCTGCGTTGAATCCCAACGAATACGACTTACTGCTCTTCATAAGAAAGGCAGATGGTCTTTTGTCCTAATAATGGGTACGATACAAAAGTTCTTCAGGTCGCAGTGCCTACTCTTCATGTGAGATACCCCAAAAAAAACAAAACATAAACCTAATGGATTCACTTTTCATCACGTATGGGAGCCAATTTCCTCAATCAGTACAGTACAGTGTTTAAAAACATTTTATACAAATTTTCAACTAAAGTAGGCGTTCAATTTATTTTCCAACTTTTAGCTTATTCTCAAACATTTATTTCATTTCCAAACTCTGAATACTAACAATCAATCGAAAGTTTTTTTTCCTTAAATTCACAAAGTTTCAAAATACATAAACAATGGGCAACGCATCTACTAAAATGGACCCAGCTAAAGAAGAAGAATGTTTTCTTAATTACCTAAAAATGTTTAAAGAGAATCATCCGGACATGGATGAAGACGAGATTACAGCGTTTTGTAAACGCAAATGGTGCGAGATGGAACCGAAAGAAAAAATACTTTTTCAGGTTAGTAGCAGCTAGGTCAAGCGTTGACCAGCTAGCATAATAACTTTGCCTTTATAATAGGGTTGGCCCAAAAATGCCTCTAAGAAGCCTGTAGATGATTTACAACCAGCCAAAAAGCTTAGGGCAAGATTTGCTCGCTCACTGCTGTGGAAAAAATCTTCAGCTTCATTGCAAATAAAGAAGAAGCCCAATTGTCGACCCTTGAATCTACAGCAGAAAAAGACAACGGCAGCCAAAGGAAAAGGACTCTGCAATCGTTCCTCGGTTTTTAACAATGGCTATTTAAACTACATGCGAAATATGCAAAAGACGAAAAGTGATATGGATTCCATTACTTTTGCGAAGAAATGTTTCCAGGGCTGGACTAAGCTCTCCTCGGCGCAAAAAAAAACAATTCCGCAAAAAGGTTACATTTAAATATTAGTTTTTGATTTTAAGCAAAGCGTTTTTAAGCAATGGTTAGATGTCTTTGCGTGTTGTGGAATTTCGGAATTACCCTTTCTGGTACTATTGTCAACTAAATTTGATGTTCATTTCTAATGTATCGCAGTATTACAATTCCAAATTTTGCTGTGTTAAAGAATATAATAATAAATCATTTATATAACAAAACAAAATCGTATTTTGCACCAAACACGTTTTTGGACCGATTGGTTCTATGGGGGTTGTATGATATAGCCAACCAATTTTGATAAAATTCAGTACAGTGCTGGGGAAATCTAAGAGACTATCGAATGCGAAGTTTGAAATATCTTCATAAACAAACGAAATACAACGAATTTTGTACAAAAAACATTTTTTGGCCCATTGGTCCTATGGGGGCTATATGATACAGCCATCCGATTTTGACCAAATTACGTTCAGTTCTTGCTTATTTAAAAAACTGCTGAATTCCCACTTTACTTATGATACCTTTATAAACAAACGAATTACAACGAATTTTATACAAATAAAGTTTATTGGCCGATTGGTTCTATGGGAGCTATACCATATGGTATATTCAGCCGATATCAAATAAGGTTCAGTGCTGGGGATCTCTAAAAAATATAAAAGTTGTGGTTCGAGGTCGTCTGAAACACCCCTATGGGAGCTATATGTATAATGTAACCCCGATATTAAAAAATTAAATAAACTTGTCTCCTAAGGAATAAAAAGAGATTCAATCTGGAAGCTTGGTTGCTCTAGCTCATAAAATTTCTTATATCTAGACAGAAGGGCATCGCTATAAAGACTTCTCTAGTCACAATCATCATACTTTAGGCAACTTTGGGGGGTTTCCGATAACTATACTTCTATATGTTAAATATGCACAAACTTAATATACTCTTTGTACAATAAGGTACAGGGTGTATCCTGTATCCTGTATTATCCGTTTGCCATCAAATTCTGCATATAGCTTCAGAGCTCCAAAGGACTTTGATCTTGATGGCTTCAAGCCAAGCGATTTATGCAAATGACTGAATTGATTGTCTTCGTCCTATGAAGTTTTCCGATTTTGATTTTGCATGACCAATCATAGAATTCATGATTCCCGGAAAGCACGGTTTAGTTTTTTTTCGTACGTATAGCTGGACATTACCTATTGAATAAAGAGAGCAGAGGTCATACTGGTACATACAATTCTTGGTCTGTCTCCCCTTTTTATGTTTTATATATCTATAACACCCTTGAGTCTATGAATAAAGGGTATAAAGAGGCTGCCAGCTTCACTTTCAAAAGCCGCAAATAATACTGGAATAATTTTTGGTGCTACCAAGGATTCCCATAGAGCATACAGATTGAAGCACGTCTTCGTAGCACACAGAGCGCTCTTTGCTCAAGGAAATATTTTTAAATCAAACTAATTACGTGAATCCATTGGTTAAAGACATATTCAGATAAAGAGGCGCTGCACAAAATCTTTGGTGCAAATTGTGCCGACGAGCTACTGCGCTTAACAAATGGAGAGACATTCTAAAATACGCCAAGGCACAGAGACTGTGATGAGCAAGGACGCTAGGTGCCCACAAAAGAAGACACTACTGGAAGATACTGGCCCGAGATGGAGGTGATTGGACCAGCATAGTAGTGGAAGCCAAAACCCAGTCTGCGTTGTGGTGCTAATAGATGATGTTAATGATATATAAAAATTTTAGCTGGATTTATTACGGAGCTATATCATTAGTGCTTTATGTGGTTTAAAATCGTAATAGTTCAGATATAGCAATCAAATTCGGTATGCTATGAAATACTTTTGATTGCCAGATTTGATTATGATATCTTCACAAATAAACAAAAAAAAACATTTCGCATCAAAATCATTTTTTTGAGCTCTAAAAAACAAGGAGTCGATTTAGCGATCATCAATTACAAGCTGCCAGTTACTCATGGAATGATATGTGCCCTGAATCCTGTAATAGGGCTTGCAACAAGAGGATGGTCGATGCGCGGTGCTCCACTGGGAGTCGAGGATGACAGAAGAAGATACATACAACTTGACTAAATTTAAACAAGACAACAAAGATGCGAAATCGACTGTTTCTGGTTTTGTTGTGCATGAATGCTTAAAACGGTTGAACAAATTTTTGAAGACAGCCGATGCATTTGGTGATAGTATTACTCCATTAATAACAAATGGGATTACTGTTCTCTCTGGTGTGCTGCAAAATAAAGCTCGTTTTATATTATATTACCTTTTAAAAAATTGTCTTTTTTCGAAACATACCCATTATGAACAATATCAACTTTAGATTCTTCGTGAGTTTTTTGTAATACTACTAAATACTCTACAAACTCAGACATAGACAGCTTAACAGTGTCGTAAACTTGCAAAGTGGATCTCATACCCAAGTACGCTCTCCAGAGCAGGACTCATCAACCTCGAAACTATTTTTGTTTCAAGCATCACCGTCTAGTTTTAGTGCTTCCCTAAAATATCAGTGGCTATAAAACTGCAGTCAGCTGTGGGTGCAGCTTTTTACGTCCTTCTATAAGGTCTCTAGCGCATTCTTTGGCATCAATTTATAACGCACTGCGTTAAAAAGGAAGGACATGTGCTGCTTACGTCCTACATAATCATGCTCCAGCCAGAGATGAACTGCATAATATACTTCCAACTAGCAGTGTACGCCTAATTTCGACGATTTCAGTAGCGTCAACAAATTCTCGGGATGCATGCATTGAAAGTTCTTGGTCCACAATATCAACAAAAATGACTTGGATATACGGTTTAGCATTATGTTGGCAACGTTGCCAAGACCATTAAGCCGTGCTTGCCAGAAACTATCGAATCGCATTGTGTTTGGGTTGGGTAATAGCCCATTAACATCTAACATCTTTTGCCGAAGATGTTGCGTATGATTTGCCGTTCCGAAAATTTCAACATCACTCCAACATCTTGTGGAAATGTTCCTATCTTATTGCGGCCCGATGAGAAATTGTTTCAATAACTTTCTGTGCAGCTCTAAATTCGCCCCGAAATTTTAAACAATGCCCACAAAAAGATTGGCAGCCTTGAATTCGTAAGAAGGCGCCAAAGCCTCATATGTTTATGGAACTGGTACACAATTTAAAATGTGCGACAATTTATACATAGATAAACAAAATATACAAGTCGATCCAGAAAGCGTTTCATTCAGAGCTTCTAATTTGATGAGTGGAAAAAGTAGAAATCAATTTTATACATTTGTTTTGTATTTTACCTATTACATTTTAATATACAATAATATTATATATCGTGGGTCATTAAAAAGTACCAGCGGTGATTCGGCGGTGATTATCATATGAATATCTGTAGTTTATTTTTATACCCTGTACCGTATGGTACCAAGGGCATATTAAGTTTGTGCAAGCCGAAAATGTATGTAACATATAGAAGGAGACGTCGGAGACACCCCAAAGTTACCTAAAATATGATCAGGGTGAATAGAGAAGTCGATATACCCATGTCCGTCCGTCCGTGTGAACGCCTAGATCTCAGAGATGGTAAGAGCTAGAGTTACCAAACTTTCACATTAGATCCCATATTATTCCATAGGAGGCAAGTTTATTTTATTTTTTTGATATCGGGGATAAATTATATAGCTCCCATGGGGGTGTTTGAAACGACCTCGACAAAAAAAGCGTTTTAGATGAATAATTCGTTTGTTTATAAAGATATTGTAACCAAATTTGGTATCGAAAGTTCTTTATAGTTCCCAATCACTGTACCAAATTTGATCGAAATTGGTTGACTATAT
Source organism: Chymomyza amoena (assembly GCA_037043745.1). NCBI lineage: Eukaryota > Metazoa > Arthropoda > Insecta > Diptera > Drosophilidae > Chymomyza > Chymomyza amoena. Next base: position 7,164 of record JBAMAX010000933.1, on the reverse strand, counting down.
CATATAGCTCCCATAGGACCGATCGGCAAAAATAACTTTTTTAAGAAAATTCCTATATTTCGTTTAATAAAGATATCCTAACCAGATTTGGCGTTTGGAAATTGTTTAGACCACTTAAGCAATGTGCCAAATTTGAACATAATCGGTTGACTATATCATACAGCTCCCATAGGTCCGATCTTCCAAAAAATCGATTTTTTAACAAAATTTGTTGTGTTTCGTTTGTTTGTTAAGATATTGAGACCAAATTTGACATTCGTGAGTATTCTATAGTTCCTAAGCACTGTACCGTAACGTTACCGGGCGTTACACTTTTTCATGAGTGACTCCGAGCCACAACCTAATTTAAGACGTTGTCACGTCAAAAATGTTTCGAAGATTAGAAGAAGCGTTGGCATATAAATATTAAAAAAAGATTAACTATTTTGGGTTTTATTTGGAAATTCCTGAAACTTTTTTTCACAATGTCATTTTCTAAAAAAGTCGGTTATTTTCTTCTGTCTGGCAGGTTTTATGCTCAGTGGAAGAAACTATTCTTCTAATTCACTAAGACTTTTAAAAAATTCTTGCAATTTATCGCAAAAAGCCTCTTTAAAAGATGGACAATTAATTTCACTGCCATCATCACTATCAACTTCCTCATCACTGCTCTTATTGTCAGGAGCCAAGGATTGATAAAAAAGTCCAGTTTCGTCATAATTAAAGATATTATTTGAATCAAAGCTCCTTATTAAATAAGACAATACTTCGCGTATATATGTAGGTAGTTGCAGACTCTTCAATTGCAATATCGTAATTTTGAGCAGCTTCGCTATGAACCTTGCCAAATTTAATGTCAAGCCATAAAAGCCAATAAATTTTATGGAAAATTTCTTTGCTTTAGCCAAGATGACATATCGATCGAGTATAACGTTGTGTGAGCGTTGTTGCTTCAACCATATGAACAACGCAACTTCGACCAAACAGTCCCCTTTCGTTGGAGCTGAGAACTGTACTGCATACTTTGTTTTACTAAAAAACTATCATAAAATATATATTTTTGCGACCAAACATAAAATTTTATTTTTTCCCTCTTGTAAAATTACTTTTTTGACAAGCCTTATATATATTGTACAAGTTTATTTTTTTTTTGGTATTTTTAATCTTTTAGATTTAAATCTCTAGCTTTTTTATTTTTTTTATTTTATTTGCAATCTGTCATATGAGACAATCAGCTAATTTTATAAGTAAAATCAAACAAATGACAGGATTGAATGAGTCCATTCAATAGAGTATACAACAAAACTATTTGCTAAAGATTATTACGTTATTATGCAAATCTATCTGGAAGATCCAGAATGTGAAATCTTTTCAGACGTCTAACATCCAAGCTATTATCCAGTAAGTTAAGAGCCAACGAATTTCCATGGTTTAACAGTCTCTCCAAATATCTTAACGATGATTTGCTTATTTCATCTTTGACAAAAGGAACATTCAAATCTTTGTGAATTTCTTTGTTGGTTACGTACCAAGGAGCGCCTGCAATGTTTCTTAGAGTTATAGATTTATATCTTTGCAGGATTTCGATATTTGAATTGCTCGCCGTCCCCCAGAGATGCATTGCATACGTCCAGACCGGCTTGAGTACTGCTTTGTAAAGCCGAATTTTATTCTCCAAACTAAGCTGCGATCGCGGACCTAGAAGCCAATACATTCTTTTGGTTTTAATTTTAAGCTGCATATGCTTTGATTTTATATGCTTATTCCACGTGAGTCGCCGATCCAAATGCACTCCAAGGTATTTGACAGATTCTTCATCCGGTATGGACATACCATTTAACGTCACAAGAGGGCAATAACATAACATAAAATTTGTTTTTTTTCCCATTTCTTTCTTGACAAGCTGCATATATATTGTAAAAGTTTATTTATTTTTTTTGACCATTTACATTAGAATCTTTAGCAATTGCACAGATACAATTTACATAAGCTTCGTATCAATAGTTTCCTTTATATTTGCTGTTAATTGGGCAAAATGTTAAAATATATGTACCTACTACACCTACATATACATACATACATATACATATGCTTGCCTGCGCCTTTACTATTGCCGATATAAAGTCAGCGCATAATACCAAATGAAAATGAATGCCTTGACTGTTACTTTACACGAGCCAATTTCTATAGAAACTGTTAAACAAAATGTTAACACAGCCGATCCAATGCTTAGGCACACCGAGTGCATGTGTATGCAAGTTAAGGTATCGGGTTATCCCGCTCTAGTTAAGTTAAAAGTATATAGCACGCGTAACATTACCAACTACAATATATATCACGCATAACATTATCAACCAATATATAGCACGCGTAACATTGTCAACGTGTTAAGCAAAATGTTATGATGATATAAAAGGAGGCTTGGCGAATGCTGGGGAGTCTTTGGTTTAGCGACCATCTTACGAAGAGGTTGTGCAAAATTGAAAAATGTGAAATAAAATAAAAATGTAATGCTGAAGAAATAAAATATATTTTTTTGACAAAATGTAGTCAAATACATTTAAGTTGCATATGTTACCGACCAATGCTTGCCTTCTATTTTCTGCGATTGCTGTGGCTTATTGTTGTTGCCTTGTGTTTGTTTTGCCTTTGAATTTGCTTCTACACCATGCGAGCCGATCGAGCTGCATAATCTTTCAACGGTAATAAAAGCTCAGAGCGAATTGTTCCCTCTATATGATTTCATACTCTTTGGGCCAATACAAAATAACTGCTTATTGAAACTGCATATGTGCTTATGTGTACTGCTGCGAACTGCTTTGCCCAAAAATGTAGCATACTTACGAGATCATAAATCTAATATGTACTTAAAATTATAAATGCTTTTTGAAATTTTATGTATATTTCGTAACAAATCAATGAGTTTGTATTTTTGGTCAGTGTGCACAGAACGTCGTTGATGGATTTACCAGGTCCGAAAGCCTTTTAATGCTTTGGCATGTGGTTTTTTTTTATACAGTTCGCTCGAGAATACCCCATAAGCGATTCGAATACCACTGGGCCTGACGTGTATTTAGACATCTAGTCCTACAGACTTATCGGCAATACCTGGATATTTATTGTTCTTTAGTCGCTCCATTGCGACTAAGACATCTTTATGGGGTTAGTGTATTATCTTTCCAGGAAATGGATTTATATTCACCTGCTAACGTATCTTTGCAGGTATATGCTCCGGTCTTAATACCTTGGATATGGCTCAAAAGCATTCAATATTGAAACTCACATGTGAGATACAAACGCGGCAAAGGAACAAAAAATTAAAATTAAATTACTGATCAGTAACAAAAGTCACTTCATGATCGGACCAACACAACTAACTTAAATCTACCTGCGGCGTGTATTGGCTTGAAGCAAAAAATTCTTTTGGCTGCTTGAACATTTGCAGAAAGAAGCGAAGTGTTATGAAATTGACATACTTGCTGTACAAGAGACTCAGTTTGGTTTCAACGTTCGACGCGAGCAGACGTTTTATTCGTGTGCGCGCCTAGTGGAAAACAAATAGTGTAAAAGTTTGTAAACAATTTGCCGTTAGTTGCTGATAACAAGCAAACAACTTTGTCAAAACAAGTCCCCGTTATAAACATTAACCGTTCGCCGAATATATGTGTGCGTGTGTGCGTGCGAAGTGCGCCTCTAAGCCGATAGAGGGTGCTTAACTTGGTTTGTGTCCAGGGAACGGTGCGAGGCTTCGCTCTTCCGACAGAGGTAGCTTTTTTGGTTCTCTGGTTCTTGTCTTGACTAAGGGCACGTGTATAGACTTTGGTTTGTGTACGCTCTCGTAGTTAATTACGAGAAGTAAAGGGGGGCACTATGCCTGGTAAGGTGGCGATGAGTCACTCTGCCAGCGATACCAGCGAATTCGGCGCCCTTTTGCCGGAGGAGATGAAGGGCAAACGGAGAAAGAAGCCTACGAAGCCGGTAGACACGAGAGCGAATGGCACGCCGTCGACAGCACGGCTGATTCTGACGCGTCCGCAACGTCCGCCTCAATGCCGCCGCCCGCATCAACCACTGCTGCCGCCGTTGTCTTCCCCGCTGCTCAATGTGCGACCGCCGTCGGCCAGAAGTCCAGCGCTACCCAAGCGCAGAGGACTGGCTGGGAAGTTGCCAATGCGGGCATGGACACCATCCTGGCGGAAATCGGGAATGTGCGGCAAGCGATGACCAGCTCGCTACTCGAGGCTGTAGGCATGACGTCCAAAGACCGGGACAATATCACCGCTGCCGCTGCACGCTACGACGAGCTGATTTTAGCATTGGCTACTAAAAACGACATGCTGTCTGTGGCGCCACCAACAAAGTCCCCATTCGTAGCTAACCCAGCCGCCCACGCTGTCGCGCAACATGCGCCCCAAGTGCCTCCTATGGCCGCACCGCGTCGCAACAAGCCTGTTGAGACATGGTCGGCAGTAGTGACGAGCCGGGACCCGAACATTTCGGGTAAGCAGCTGGCTGATAAGGTGATGAAAGAGGTGGCACCCGCACTCGGTGTACGTGTGCACGAAGTGCGAGAGCTCAAGCGTGGTGGTGCGATCATTCGCACGCCATCGGAGGCGGAGCTCAAGAGTGTGGTGGGCCATAGCAAGTTCGCCGAATTCGGCCTGCAAATTAAGAAGCACCAGGTGCCAAAACCGAGGATCACGGTTCTTGGTGTCGACCTGATGATACCCGCTGACGAGATCATGAGTGCACTCTACGAGAAGAACTTCAAGGAAGTACTCTCGCCAGCGCAGTTTGGGAAAGCCGTCCATTTGGAGATGAAGCCTTGGGCTGTCTCCAACGCCACCGCTAATTTGACGCTCGATTTAAGCGAGGAGGTTCTGGACGCGCTTAACAAAACTGACAGGATCTACATCAAGTGGCTCGCCTGCCGCTACCGAAGGCTGGTCAGGACATATGCCTGCCATAGGTGTATGGGTTTCGACCACAAAATAGCGGACTGCAGGGTTCAGACCGACGTATGATGCCAGTTTGGAGAAACGGGCCACTTCGCAGCAAAATGCACAAGCCCAGTGAGTTGCCGAAACTGCCGTTTCAAGAACAAACCCTAAGGGCATGCCACGCTGTCGCGGGATTGCCCCATATACAGTGAAGTGCTAACGAGGGTGCAAGCTAGACATTAATGTTTAGTTTCGCCCAAGCGAATTGTGGTCGCGGACGAGCTGCTACCATCGAGCTCGGAGTCAGGATGCGAGACTCAAAACATCTCTTCGCACTTATGCAGGAGCCTTACGTAGATGCCGCTGGACGCATGACAGGCCTCCCTGGAGGGATGCGGTTATACCCACACAGGCGAAATAAGGCGGCGTGCATAGTGAACGATCCGGAAGCCATCTGTATGCCCATAGCGCCGCGTACCACAGATTTTGGCGTATGCGTGAGTATCACAGGGAGATATGGCACAATCTTCCTCTGCTCTGTATACTGCCAGTTCGACTGCGAGTTGGAGCCGTACCTCTCGTATTTAGATGCGGTGCTACTGCAAGCCAGTAGCAATCCAGTCATCTTTGGCCTAGATGCGAATGCAGCATCTCCCATGTGGTTCAGCAAGCTCTCAGCGCACTCGCTGAGACGCGAGAACCATACCCGGGGTGAGCTGCTGTCTGAGTGGATTTTGGAGAGCCGTGCTAACGTGCTTAATGTACACACCGAGGTGTACACCTACCACCAGCTGACAACAGGCGCGAGTAGTGACATAGACGATCGTCAACGATGCAGCGTCAATGTTGGTTACATTCGACTGGAGAGTGGATGTTTGGTGTCTAAGTGACTACAACATCATTACTGTTGTGGAATCTTTAGGCCCAAGTAGCGCAGTTGAGAGCAGCCTTGCTCCTGTGCCATCCTGGAACATCTCCACTGAGCGTTGGCGATTATTCAGAGACGAATTGGTAAGACTGGCAGCTGAACTACCGGAGAACTTCACGGAGACACCGCCAGAGGAGCAAGCAACTGCACTGCGCTTGATTGTACACGACTTGTGTGATCGAGTGTTAGGCCGCAGATCGCCAAGAGCAATAAAGAAAGTGGTTTGGTGGAATACCAGCCTTAATACCAAGCGCCATGAAGTCAGGAGACTCATGCGTAGGCTCCAGAATGCACTTCGGAGTGGCAACGACGATGCTGAGCGACTTGCTATTGAACTATGGATCTCCGTACGCCAATACAAGAAGCTAATTCTGTCGGCGAAGGAGGAGAACTGGCGACGCTCCGTGGAAGAGCATTCCGATGATCCATGGGGGCAAGTCTACAAGAAGGCGTAAGAAGAGCACCGAGATAGGGGCACTTCATTCGGATGGCATGCTAGTCGTAACATGGCACGACTGTGCGCGAGTGCTCCTCCGTAACTGAGTCTGATGCTCCCCTGCCAATCCGGATGGTGCTCCTCCTGCCCTCGAAGTATACGAGGTAGGTGCCTGCGTCGGCAGGTTGAAGAGCAGACGCTCGCCTGGACTTGATGGTATCACCGGCACTATCTGCAAGCAGGTATGGTGTGCCATCCCCTAGCATCGGACGGCGCTATTAGCTGAAGGCTGTTTCCCTACAGAGTGGAAGCGACCCAGAGTGGTTGCGTTGCTCAAAGGGCCCGATAAGGACAGGAGCGATACTGCTTCTTATCGTGGAATATGCCTGTTACCAGTGTTTGGGAAAGTGCTTGAAGGAATAATGGTTAATCAACTAACAGAAGTGCTACTGGTGGGCAACAGATGGCAATTTGGCTTCAGAGCTGGACGTTGTGTGGAGGACGCCTGGAGACACGTCGTGAGCACTGTCGAGGCCTGCTCGGCGCGATATGTGCTCGGAATCTTCGTGGACTTCAAGGGTGCCTTCGACAACTTGGAATGGAATGCCGCGCTACGCCGAATCGTTGACTCAGGATGCAGAGAAGCCAACTTATGGCGAAGTTTCTTCTCTGGCAGGAGTGCAAGCATGGTCAGCAGTTATGAAGAAGTAACTGTTCCGGTGACACGAGGTCGCCCACACGGGTCCATCAGCGGTCCATTTATATGGAACGTGATGATGGATCTACTTCTCCAGCGCTTGCAGCCGCACTGTGCGCTCAGCGCGTATGCAGACGACCTGCTTCTCATCGTGGAAGGCAATGCGCGCGCTGCTCTGGAGCTG
>JBAMAX010000932.1:0-54547 GCA_037043745.1 Chymomyza amoena | reverse complement strand
GTTTCGGTATAAGATTCCTTTAAAAATCACTCGTTAAAAAACTATATATATATATCTATAAAGCATAATTAAGTATGCAGATACATAAGTAAAAAGTTGCCCTAAATTTAAAAAATTTTATTGAAAATTGCGTCAAAAACTTTGAAAAGTATCTTTAAATGGCAGCATATGATTTCACATGTTAAATAATTTTAAACAGCACCATTTTAAGTTTTTTTTAATTAATTATATAGAACGCCAAGAAAGACAGTTTACCTGAAGATTACTTTGAGAAAACCCAACAGTTCCTAAAAAAAAACAACGCATTTAAAAATAATAATTCCTAAGAACATGTAAAATTCCCATAATTAAACTATAAATTTATGTATGGTATAATATATAGTACGCAAAAAGTTTCTGTAAATTTAAATAGTTCTAATAAAATAAGCTGCCAAAAATTTTGTGATTTTTTATTGCTTTAAATAATTATAAATATATTTTTTTTATTTATAAACAGATCCTACTTAATTTAAATTATAGTTCGAGCTAGAATTGGCTTTAACATGAGCCTTATGACAAACTTTTTATACCCTGTACTGTATGGTGCAAAGGTCGTTGGAGATACCCCAAATTTACCCAAAAAAAGAATCAGGATGACTAGAAAAGTCAATATTCCCATGTTCGTCGTCCGTCCGTATGTCCGTTTGAAAGCCTAGATCTCAGAGATGGTAAGAGCTAGAGCAACCAAACTTTCACATTAGATCCCATATTATACAATAGGAGAAAAGTTTATTTTAGTTTTTTGATATCGGGGTCAAATTAAATGGCTCCCATAGGGGTGTTTTAGACGACCTCGAAAATAACCAAAAGTTTTAGATGAATAATTCGTTTGTTGCTGAAGATATCTTAACCAAGTTTTGCATTTGAAAGTTTTTTATAGTTCTGAAGCACCGTTGACTATATCATATAGCTCCCATAGTACCGATCGGCGGAAAAAACTTGTTTATACACAATTCGTTATATTTTGTTTTTTAATAGAGATTAGATTAGGCAATTATAAGTTTTTTAAAGTACTTAAGCAATGTACCAAATTTGAACAAAATCGGTTGACTATATCATATGGCTCCCATAGGTCCGATCTTCCAAAAAATCGATTTTTTAACAAAATTTGTTTTTTTTTCGTTTGTTTGCAAAGATATTAACCCAAAATTTGGTTTTCGTAAGTTTTTTATAGATTTGAGGCACTGTACTAAATTTAATCAAAATCGGTTGACTCTATTATAGAGATCCCATAGGACTAAATAAAACGTTTTTTATACAAAATTCGTTGTGTTTTGTTTGTTTGTAAAGATATTTGAAATAAACTTGGCATTCAGATCTTTTTTAAGGTATTTATGCCTTGTGTCAAATTTTATTGAAATCGGTTGACTATATCATATAGCTCCATAGGAACGATCGGTCAAAAAAAAAAATTTTTGCTTAAAAATTCTTCTGTTTTTGGTTTTTTGTGAAGAAATCGGACTTTATTACAAGCTAGTGGTACAGGGTATCCTAAAGTCGTCCGCGCCCGACTTTACGTCCGCCATTTTTGTGCTTGTAAATGCGAGCTTTGAAGCGTCGCGACGCGTCGTGGGCACCAAATTTGGCACTTGACTATATCATATAGCTCCTATAGGCCCAATCCGTCCAAAAAACGTTTTTAATACAAAATTCGTTGTGTTTCGTTTGTTATTTGAATTATTTTCGTTGGATAAGTACTGATCAAAATGATCGAAATCGGTTGACTATATCATATAGCTCCTATAGGAATGATCTGCCAAAAAAAAAATTGTTTGCTTAAAAATTCTTCTGTTTTTGGCTTTTTATGAAGGAACCGGACTTTAACGCAAGCTAGTGGTACAGGGTATCCCAAAATCGTCCACGCCCGACTTCACGTACGCCCAATTTTTAACTATGTGTCTTACTCTAATTCAGGCTTCTTTTGTGTAGGATAAATTAAACCCATTTGGCACAATACAGTACCGGGCAAAAAATTCGGAAATGCGAATTTTGAAGCTTCGTGGGCACCGCATAAAAGTTTTGATCGACTTGAAATTTTTTAGTTGTAATCGTTGGTTATTTAGCTTTTAATAAGTGATAAGTTTTATGATCTCAAAGATTTCTGGGAAGTGAAATAAAATTATAGTGTAAAATATCTCAAATGACTCAAATGATAAATTAACCATATTGGCGCTGCGATCAGAAAACTTGAGCCTCCGTGGTAGAAGTGCTAAAGTTGGATTCAGCAAATCTTCGATGGGTCAATTTCTTAACAATTATGACGAATGCGGCAGCTTTAAGAAAAATCCTGGCGCAGGGAGGAAGAAGAATACGACCGACAAGGAAAATCGGATATTGAAGCGTTTAAGTATAGAAAATCGGTTCAGAACTGCTGAAGACATAAGGACCGAATTGGTCCAGTCTGGAGGAGTCAACATTAGCACAAGGACTGTGCGTAGACGCCTCGTGGAGTAAGGACTTTATGCTCGCCGGCCAGTAAAAAAACCGGTCTTAACCTTAAAAGAGCTAAAATCCAAGAGTCTTTGACCTTAAATGATTGGAGAAATGTCATATTTTCTGATGAAACCTTTTTGGTTCAGATGGAATGACCTACGTACGCCGTCAAGTCGGAGAGCCGTTTAAAAATGAGTGCCTAAGACGAACTGTAAGGCGAGGGGCATCCCGTATGGTCTGGGGATGTTTTTCCTACTATGGAGTTGGTGATCTGGCCCTCAGTGATGGAATTGTAAACGCAGAAAAGTATCAACGAATTTTGGACAAACATCTTATACCATCAATTGAGGAGCACCTTTTGTATTCCGATGATTTCATTTTTCAGGACGATTCTGCCATCGTGCAAAAGTGGAGTGGCCAGGCAATATTCCTGATTAAAATCCGATTGAGAATCTCTGACGTATTTTAAAGATAAATATAACGAAGGGAAAACCCAAAACATTAAAAGAGCTGAATTTTATTGTGGAAGATGTGTGGTACATTGCCATTGAAACAATCCAAAATATGGCTGATTCAATGCCAACACGCATAAAATCGGTCATAAAAAATAATGAAGGAACAACAAAATATTAGAAGCTATAATTTAAATGTATTAAATATCATACTAAATAAAAATAGTTTACTTATACTACAAAAATTTCAAACCGATTTAAACTAATTTACAACGCTAACGTCGATTCAAAGTTCAAGCATGCAGCCAAAACTAAGTGTGCGGATATTTTTGTTCGGTACTGTATATTATCTTTTAATTATTCATTACAAAAGTAACACCAAATTAGCTTTGTAGCTCCTTTTTGAAAGTGTTGCTACAATTCATGATTATTAACGTTGTAAACTATAAAAGTTTGTTTAAGGTAAATTTTATAATGTATTTTAGCACTTTTTTACTTTTATTAACCTTAAGCCTAACTTATTTCATTTGCACTTTCCAAAAATTTAATTTTCTATCAGAAGCCGCGCTTATATAGGGTAATTTGTGATGCCAGGCCAAGCCGCCAAATGTTTTCAATGTGGATTCCAACAAAGGCACCGTCGATTTAGCTGCAAATACCTTTAGTGTCAAATCTGGCCTGCCAATACTAGCAATAACCGGTTCTGCGCTGCCCGGAGCAAAGCGCACAATACGACCACCATCCTCATGAACTTGTTTAATATCGGCTGGCATAAAAGGACGTCTTAAGTCCCAAATAATTATATCACCAGCAGCTATAGCCGTTATAAGCAGACGATTCTGATTTGACCAATCAGCAGACATAAGCGGACATTTTGGTGACTCAACAGAAAGAGTCGTATTCTTGCTGCGCACATTGTACAGATGTATGATGCCGCGCTTTTCGGCAACAAGAACTTTGTTCGGATCCTCGGGATCGCCTTTCACGGACATACCCGCGGAGGATAAACAAAATGTGGTGACATTTTTCATATGTTCATCAACGCCCCAGAATTTGCAGCTAAAATCATCACTAACAGAGGCTATAAACTCACCATCGCACACCCAAGCTATGTCATTTATATAGTCGGTATGCCCTCGTAGCTTCTGCACAGTATGAGAATGATTCAAGTCTGTGCGAAACACTTTCAATTTATGAGTTCCGATTGCGGCGCAAATGACTACACTGTTTGGATTACTGTTAAGAGAAGTATCTGGCGAAAATGCAAGCACGTGGCAACGTGTATGATCGCCTCGATCTTCAAGTCCTGCACATGATTGGCAAGAAATTCACCAGTCTCCTCCTACAATAAACTGATGTTAAATGCTTTTACTTAAGCCAAGCTTCATTTACTTACCGGCATGCTGACTAAGTAAAAAGAAAGGCGGTTGGAAAGCGCCATGCAAATAAGATTTTCAGCAAACGCATTGGAGCATATTTCGTAGCAATTAATGGAGTCATTTAGCGAAATTGTGTAATCTGGCTTAGCAAGCGCGCTCATTTTGTACTGGTAAAAAATTAACTCTAGCCTTAAACCGGCGTCAATGCAATTAGTGTCAAACACTGCCAGTCACAGCGATCGCCGCAACCGCTGTGAATGGCTACGGCATGTTCATATCCATGCACAAATAAAGAGTTGCCATATTGTAGCTAGTGAGTGGGTATTAATTAGATTGAAGAAAGTTTTGTTTGTGTCACTAAAATTACAAATTTTGTAATAAATACATACAAAAATGCCTGAAAGTGATGTTACAAAGATGAAAGTAAGTGAATTTGCAGCTATTTAATAAATGTATTTAAAACATTGTATGCATAGGTTGCCGATTTAAAGCGGGAGCTAAAGTTGCGTGGCTTGGCAACAAATGGGAACAAAAATGAATTACAAGATCGCCTACAGACGGCACTGTTGGAAGGTGACATATCCCTAGATGATAGTGCTATTGCCAACGCCATTGACGACGACGATGTCTTGCTTTCCGATGAAGACGATCATAAACTTCTAGACGACGACCATGAAGATTTGCTGCTTAAAAGCCCGGTAGCCACGCCGACTGACACGACAGTACAAGATTTGTTGTTATCCAACGATACGAATAGCAGCTTAGCGACGGTTGCAGCAACAAGCTCTAACGACGCTGCAGCGCTACCAGCAAAGAAAATTGTTCTTAAGCGCAACAATTCGCAGCTGCTCTTGGGTGAAGCCACAGCAACAACTCCCTCCATTGCAAAGGAAAATGCTGTACCTACTGAAAGTGCAGCGGCAGCTAGCTCTAAAACTCATAAACCCATTGTGATTGGTGGGAGTAGCGAAAGTAAAGCTGGCGCTAAGGAGCTGGATAAGGCAAGCCAATTAACAATGCAGGAACGTCTTGAATTGCGTGCTAAGAAATTTGGAATAACACCCAATTCCACTGCTTCTACTACCACCAAAACCACTGCAGTGGTCAACAAATCTTCAAGTGCTTCTATAAAAGCTAACAAAGGTGACAAGGAGACCGAGGAACAACAAAAGGAAGCACTGAAGCGACGAGCGGAACGATTTGGTTGCGTAGTGCCAGACAAAATTGCCAAAACACCAACCGATGAAAAATTGCTAAAGCGTAAGGAGCGCTTCGGCGTGGTAACATCCACAACTAGTGCAACTGATTCAAAGACGAGCGGCGCAGCATCAAGTGTCTATGCCGAAAAAGCACGTGCACGTTTGGAAAGATTTAAGCAGACGCCAGCTGCTTCCACAACCAATTAATACATAATATCCATACTTGATTTAACCAATCCAAAAGAACACGCACATGGTCTGCTAAATACACCTTTAAAATTTATACATAAGTTTCTTAACAAGTTTTTGTGTTTTATTATAGAAGCTTAAGTACCATTAAAGCCATCTCACCAATGCTTTAGTTAATAAGCAATTAATAAATACTGGAAACCATTTAAACAATGTTTTAGATTCAAAAATTTTGCTTAGCTAAGGATATAATTATTTTGGATACACATTTTAGTACTACAAGGGACTAGACAACTAAAGCCATTAGGCGTCCAGTTTTACAACTTTTGAAAACAAAAACTTTTTGTGTAATAATAATTACAATATTTATTATTCAAATAAGTAAATGACAATGGAAAGATAATCTACTTGTTTAACGCATTCCATAGATACCACAGTTTTGTTGCCATTTCATTTCAGAATTTGACATCTGAAAAAAAGAATCTTTAAAAGAAGCAAAACACAAAATGTTTTTTGGTACAAATATGTATGTATGTATTCCTAATTCTTTATATGTTGATGAAGAATACATACATATGTATGTTCCGAAAAGCTTCATATCTAGATCAAAAATATAGCTTTGTCATACCTTCTTGGCTGTCTACAACAAACTATTATCCTCTTATTTATACTTACATTATTGTAATTGATTAGGTCTGCATTGCCACCCACAAAGCCGCCTATATTGTCCCCTTTGTGGGGCACACTAGGATATCCGGCAGAGTTCGAGTTATTTTTGTTGTCAATGCCAGTGGGGTTATTCAGATTGGAGCCAGAGTTGCGTAGCGATGTCAATGCAGAGTTAAAGTTGGCAACAAATGTAGTCAGTCCTTTTAAATCGATTTCGCCTGCGCCTATATTGTTTGTAAAGAAATTTGAACCAAATTCGGCTTTCAGATCTTTTTCCAATGTACCAAAGCTTTGTATCAAATTTGATTAAAATCGGTTGACTATATCATATAGCTCCCATAAAAACGATCGGCCAAAAAAAAAATAATTGTTGCTTAAAAATTCTTCTGATTTTGGTTTTTATAAGGGAACCGGATTTTATTGTAAGCTAGTGGTAGAGGGTATCCCAAAGATTTGGTGTTGAGGAAGTGAGTACATTCTGTTAGGATGTGGTGCGTGGATAGGGTGTTGCTTGAGTTACAGAAGTTAATAAGTGGGGCTGAGATGACAATGTCCCAATCGGCGGCGGAGGAATTTTGTGAGGTCTGTTTGGATCAGTGAAGCGGGTGAAGCATCCCAGATTCTTGGTGTATCAAGTAGGCTATTTTAAAGTGTGTTTGCTAGTCTGTAGTGATTGTTGGATAAGAAAGTTTGTGGTAGTGTTGCTTAATGTTATTGGGGTGCGTCATAGGGGTATGTAGTGGACATTTTTAGCTGTAGAGTCTGCTATGTCATTGCCTTCGATATTTAAGTAAGGTAAGGAATCCAGGCTAGCATTATTCTGGGGGAATGTTGGATGGTTCTGGCGGATAATTGTGGGATAGTGTGATGCGTTAGATGGGTTCTTGATGGCATCAAGAGCTGAAAGAGAGTCAAAGCAAATACAGTAATTTTTATATGTGTATTCTATAAGCGAAATTGCTTGATGGATGGCTAAGATTTCTGTTGAAAATATTAAAACGTAGTAGGGGCCTGATAAATAGCTAAGCTAGATGTTATAATGCTGAAGGAACAAACAAATTGAGATTTGGAGCCGTTCGTGAATCGAGTTGGTAAGAGGGAATAGAGTTTTGAAAAGCTAACAATGCTGTTTTATAAGTTGAATTGGAGTTAAGTTCTTAGAACCGAGGTTGATGGTCCAAGTAGAGTGGTTGGCTTTGTGAAATTTGGTGGGCGTGGTGGGTAGTAGTAGCGAATGTGCTGATAATAGTGCCAGATGTAAGGAGAATAATTGCTTTGGAGTTCTTTTCGAATTGGCGATTATGGATAATGTTTCAAGGAGTTTGGCTATTGAAATTTAAAATCTGGTTTCTATTGAGGTAAGTTTTGATTCGAATAGTATATTGTGGATTGGGGTAGCTCCTAGAGCGTAGAGAAGGGCGGCATTGTAGAAATATTTAATTCGACTGAGAATTGATTTGCTTGCTCTTTCATAAAGAAACAGTCCGTAGTCGATTTTGGTCAAGATGGTTGCGTTTATTCTGTTGATAATTGTGCTGTGGTTGCTGTAAAATTTTTGCAGCGAATGGCATTTAATTATATTGAGTTTTGGCGTAAAGGATTTGCAAAGGTGATCTACATGGTTGTTCCAATGGTATTATTAAAAATAATGCCTAGAATCTTTATTGAGTCAGCTATTTCGAGTGGGGAGAAAGTAGAATTGAGATGGAAGTGGAGCTTACATTTTTATATGGATAGTCGGGCTCCCAAGTAAATTTTTCAAGTTAAAATTTCATTAAGAAGTGGATATACGATAATAGTGCGGGATTTCAAAATATTCCTAAAAATTTGATAATCATCTGCATAGGCGTAAAAGTTGAACTGTTTGTGTGAGGCAATGATTTTCTTCCCGAACATCTCTACCAAATTTCAAGGGAATGGCATTTTTTGTTTGGTTGTGAGAGGCGTAAAGGTTATAAGTGTTTTGCGTGCTCGGGGATTTTTTTTTCGGTCTTGGCTCTTCTGGCCGCTTCCATTGGGACGATTGGGCTTTGGTTTCGATATCATAACCATATACCCATGATTCGTCACCAGTTATGACCCTTTTGAGTAAATCTGGGTCGACGTTGACGTCCTCAGCAACTTCTCTGATAGTGATTCGACGATTTTCCAAAACAATTTTCTTCACTGCTTGAACATTTCATCAGTTGTTGACGTGCATGGGCGTCCAGAGCGAAGCTCGTCATTGGCAACTTCCCGGCCATCTTGGAAGAGTTTGTACCACTTGTAAAAATTTTTTTTACTCAGAACAGTTTCACCTTATGCTACTGACAACATTTCAAGTGTTACGGAGCACTCAATTTTATTAATTAATTTATTTAATCCGTTGATCCATATTTTTCGATAGCAAAAAATCGCCGAGCACCCAAAACACTTATAACCTTTACGCCTCTCACAACCAAACAAAAAATGCCATTCACTTGAAATTTGGTACAGATGTTCGGGAAGAGTGTACCAACACAACAAAACAAAAAAATCGATAGTCGAAAATACGTTGCTCGCGAAATTGCTTAAGTCACCTTACTTTTTGAACACACCTCGTAAAAGCTGTCCTTAGAAGCGCCTTGATTGTCTGCTCGATAAAGGCTATAAATTCTCAAGACAACAGAATCATGAACAAAAAAAATATATTTTTGAATTTTCGTTCGCGGCTTTGTTGTGATAGATTTAATAAAAATATTTAATTTATTTATATATTAATAAATTAGAATTAATTCTAAAATACAGAGGTTATGAAACCAGAGCAACGAAGGCCTTCAGGCTGGCTTAAAAATTTTCTATTTACATTGTATTTTTATTATATTATTTTTAAACTATATATAGTACATTAGTTGTTTATTTTAAGTCTCGAGGTGAGTTTAATGAAGTTTTTTATATTTACGGCATTTCAGTAGGTTTTAGGTTTTATTAGGAGCTTTATAGATTGAGATTAAGGATAGATTAATGACAATTTTTTACATTACAACGAATTATAAGTTTTCAGTCAAGGCAACAAAAAGTTAAGTTAAGTTGTAAGCTTTAAAAATCGTTGCATTAAATTCAAATAAAATAATTACTTTTTGTAACGAGTGAGTACTCGTTGGTACCCATTCTATAAATAGAACACAAGTAGTTGGTTTTGTAACGAGCACATCGATAGGTTCAAGTGTGAAATTTCCATTGCGTACTTTTGTGGGCATCGGTTTCAAGTGAGAAATTCCACGCTTGTATCGGGCGGGAACGGAGTAGTTCGTAGAGACGTGGCCGAACGAACATATGAAAACCCAAAGGCCTGGGTTCGAACTACTCCGTTGGTCAGTCGACAGCGCTTACATTGGGGGTTTGTTGTTGTCGACTGACGTGGGAAGAGGATCAAGAGAAGAGGAGCTGGAGCTAAGGTTCATCACATCCATAACAAGCAAAAAATACAAAAAAAATTAAAAAACCATGTAAAATTAAAAAAAAAATAAAATAAAATTTTTTTTGTTTTTTAATATATTCTCATTTTAATTTTTTTATTTTTAGCACATTTGTTATGGACTCATTCATAAATATAACAAGCGAAATATATAAAAAAAAATTATTAAATAACGTAAAATGGAAATTATTATTGTAAACAATTAAAACGAAATACATTTTCTTTTAGAATTTGTAAGGTCTATACTGTTTCTAGAAATGAAGTAGAAATTATTTATTATACATTTTCTCAATGCCTTAAATATTTTATGATAACAAAACTTTTAAAAAATATTTTCACTTAAAGTTTTTCATGTAAAAATTACATTAATTTAAAAAAATCACGTAATATAAAAAATTACTAAAAAAATATTATAAATAAAATAAAATTTTGTTTAGAAAGCTCTAAGGGTTTATTGTTTTTAGAAATGAAGTGGCAATTATTTGTTATAATTTTTCTTAGTGCCTTATTTATTTTATGACAAGAAATAATTTTAAAATATTTTCACTTAAAATTTTTGCCCCCAGCAATTTTGATGCAGTTCGATGCATAAGGTAAAAAAAAATATTATCTCAAAATGTTAATTTTTAAACTTAACGAGTCAATGATAGATTCAAGTATGAAATTTCCATTGCATACTTTCGTGAGCATCGGTGCAGCACACTGAGCCCTGGCCGTACATCGATAGGTTCTAGTGTAAAATTTTGATTATATTCATTTTGGGAGGGGGTATGGAGTAGTGTGCTAAGCGTTGGCCAAACATATGACAGATGCAAACGGACCTGGGATCGAACCCAGGTTGAAAAACAATGTAAGATGTAAAAAAAATACTTTTTTTTTTTTTTTTAATCTATATGGTTTTTATATCAACTAATGTTTTTAATTACATAAACATAGAATCTTAATAATACTTTTTAAAAAGTATTAAACATATTTTATTTTAAAAATTTAAATCTAGTATTGATTGATGGGACTCACTGGAACACAATCAATCCTGCCATTATTATAAAGATGTCAATATCATTAATCGTTAAAGCAAAAATTAAGCAACGAGCTAAAAAGTATATAAATAGAAAAAACATTAGCATTAAACCAAACTAATAGTAGAAATATCAGGCGTCTGACAAGATTTTATGTACTCAATCTTCCATTTACTGCTTAAAACAATAATTTAATAAATAATTTAATATAATATATACCATTTAATTAATATAAATTGTTGTTGCTCATTGGAGCTTAGCCAATCCTATTACATTTGATGATATTAAAAAATATATATATAATTAAAAATATTAAGAAATTATTATTTTATCTATATAATTTGCTGATTGTCTTATATGACAGTTTGCAAATAAAAATACATTAAAAAATCTAGTATTTAATACTTAATTTAATATTAATTTACAAGCACTAACTTTTGTGGTCTGCAATTCGCTATATGGGCTTCAAAATTGATTATAATATATTATTATTATAATATTATTATATATTATAATATATATTTAGTTTTGTTAATTTAATAAAATTGTTTATTTTAAAAATGTTATATTTTGAGGAAATTTCTAATATATCTAATGGGATATGAGATCCAGCAATGAAACCAGAAGATGATCAACAATAAGATCAAAAATAAAAAATTTTTTAAATAAAAAAAAAGATAAACAAATTCCCACACCGGGAATTGAACCCGGGCCTCCCGGGTGAGAGCCGGGTATCCTAACCACTAGACAATGTGGGATATATGAAATCGAAGTCAGAAGTACCAATAGAAGGTTCTCTTGTTTATCATTGTACTGTGAGTGTAAAAGAAAAGGAGAATGAGTTTTTCTAGTGTTACTTCTATCCCGCTCTCAGCGAATACGTCACAAGATCAAAATTTCTGGAAGCGTTGCAAAATCAAAAATCGTATCGAAATTCTACTTCTTGCATTTTCTTAGTAAATATGATAGCTTACGATTTTAATTTCGGCTTTTTTGAGTAATTGAAAATGGGCAGTTTTTCAAATTTAGCTCAATTAAAAAAAAAATAGTGTCTGATAATCACGTAAATAAAAGTTAATATTTTTATACCTTGTACATAAGGTCAACTAAGGCCTAAATAAATAAATAAATATCTGAATTTTTAGGGTTAATCGGAGTACAGATTTGATTCCATTGACCCGAAAATATAAAAAAAAAACAAATTAAGCTGCCACAAATTAACGTATAAATATTAAATCTACAAATATGCTTTAAATGCTTTATTTTAAAACTATGCGGATTAATTTAAAATATTTGATTTTAGACCATTAGGCATGAGCAACTTTAATATTAATTTTCAAATTAAACAAAATCGTATTACATCGACAGAGACTTCTTGAAACAGAAAACATCTAGATCTGAAATATGATCATGAAAGTTTTGGTTTTAGCGAGAAATCTAAAACATTCCTCAGAACTACAGTCTAAGATACACGGAGCGTATTCAAAATGCTCAGAAAGTTTTTCTTAAATATATTGGAAAAAGTACGAAAATTTGCGACAAATTTTTTCCTAACATTTCTTTTGTAAATAATGCATGAATCAGTTGAAAAAGGTTATCTTCGTTAAATTCAAATCAATCCAATTTAATTCAACATTTGAATTTTGCTTTAAACCAATTTTGCATATTTCTATTGAAATCGTAAATATTATATTATATTTTGTTTGATTTTTAAAAAATTGTTACAGGAGCTCCTTCACAGAGCCCTTTTTTCTATATTTCAGCTTATATATATATACTATACTATATAAGCAGCTGGATCACAATAATTTTATTGAAATATTAAAAAAAAAAAACAATTTTGCCATAATCCAATTAATTCAGGTTTTTATTAAAAAAAAATAATAAACACAAAAAGCGAATCGAAATTATTTATAATCCAAAAAATCATAAAGCAAAGACCAAATGAAATAATCAAATCTCAAATAGGGATTTTGGCAAACTGACGCATTTTATTTGATTGAAAAGTTTGGAAAAAGTTCTAGTTTAAATTGAAAATTAAAACTTTAAATTAATCAGTCAGAAGAGAATTTTGAATTTGGTTCAGGAATAAGCTCAAGGATGCTAGGGACATCCAAATATTTGCATATCTAAGATACTAGTATTGGATAGTACAATCTTTTTAAAACTTAAGTTCAAAGTTTATGGAATTGAAGTCTCTCTCAGACACTAAGTAAAGTCTTCTATCAATATTAGATTATAACGTTTTGTTGATTGCCAATAAATAAATGTGGAAAATCTCAAAAACAAAAATTATAATCAAATAATTCATCAAGTTTAATTATTTTTAAAGGAATTTATAATCATTTTATTCATTTATGATTAATTTAAAATCAAATTTATGTAAATTTTATATGAAAAACTTTAAGTGAAAATATTTTTGTATTATTTCTTATCATAAAGTATTTAAGGCACTAAGCAAATTATAACAAATAATTAAATTAATTAAATACTAAATTCTAAAAAAAAACAATTTGTATTCTTTAATAATTTTCTAAAATAATTTTCTTAAGTCTTAAACACGCTGAAAGTTTTTTATATCTCCAAGTTTGTTGGCCCTAATGCTAAATAAGTCCAAGACATCATTCACAAACTATTCCAGAAGGTGAGGGGGGGTCTGATAAAGCGTCACGAGACACAAAAATCATATAGAAAATTTTCAAAAATATTCCGTTTCTGTCTCACAAGGCGCAGGGAAGGGAGGTCTATTTTGACGCAAATCAGCGTCACATAATTTATGGACGATCGCCAAGTATGGTACCGATGGTGTTCGTGAGCGTGAAGGTATCGTGATGAAACTTAGACTATATGATAGTCACATCTCGTATGGTATGCACAATGTAAGTCAATGGCATTTCAATATTGTTGTTCACATTTTGATGTTTTGAGTAAACTGCATTTATGTACTGCGAACTTAATGCAATCGTTATAATAATGAAAAGAGTTTGTGAAAAAATACAGTATCAAAGCAGCCATTGCCAACGTTCCTATGCCAGATTCGAATAAGCGCAGCGTATAGGTCGCAGCTCTTTCAGAGTATTGTTTGATGTAATGGGTTTTTCAAAGGAAGCGCTATAAAAGTTTTTTTAAACAAAACAAAAACGGTTTTGGATATCAATGAAATTCTTTATTCCTGTAAAAGTACATTCGATGCCATTATGAATGGAACTCGATTTCTTTTGCATAGTCACCACGGGCACGCTTGCAGAAGTCCAGACGCTGAACCCAATTTTCGACGGATTTCAATCATAATTCCGTCGATACTGCAGCAATTTCACGTTCGATATTCGTTCGAAGTTCATCAATCGTCGCTGGCTTGTTGGAATAGACCATGGACTTGACGAATCCTCACAGGAAATACTCTAACGGCGTCAAATCGGATGATTGAGGCGGCCAATTAACTGGGTCATTTCGTGAGATAACACGTTCACCAAACTTGGTTTTCAATAAATCGATTGTGACATTCTTGGCTTGTGGCGCCGTCCTGTTAAAACTACATACTGTCCATATCATCCAATACGGGCCAAAAATATTCAGTTATCATTGAGCGGTAGCTATTCACAGTTCCGTGCCGGTCTTGATCATCACCTAAGAAGTTCGGCCCAATGACGCCGCCGGCCCATAAACCGCACCAAACCGTAATTTTTTCGGGATGCAATGGTGACTAATGGAGTACTTATGGATTGCTGCCTGACCAATAACGCATATTTTGCTTACTGATGAAGCCATTCAGCCAGAAATAAGCCTCATCGCTGAAGATGATTTTTTGATGAAAATCCGGATCATTTTCAAGTTGTTGCTCAGCCCAATTCACGAGCATACGACGCTTCTGGTGGTCAAGCGGCTTCAGTTCTTGCGTCAATTTGATCTTGTACGTATTTAGGCCAAGATCTTTTCGCAAAATTCGCCACAACGACGTCCCAGAGATGGCCAACGCTTGAGAAGGACGTGTGAGAGACTGATTTGAGTCTACCTCAATTGATGCGCCAGCGGCAGCAATATTCTCGACACTACGGGCACGTTTTTGACTCTTGGACTCAAATTTTCCCACTAGACGCTCAAGTGTTGATCTGGCAGGACATTTATGACGACCATAGAATTTAATTGTAGCGCTCTTAAAGTTGAGGCCACTGACTCCGAATTTCAATAGTAAATTTTAATAATTTCGACACGTTGTTGGATCGTATATTTTTCCATGATGAAATGGCAAGCCTTACTGAAACGAAATGTCAAGAGTGCGGGAAAAAATATGGCGTAGTTTGCAGTCCCTATCAGTCTACTTTTGTAGCGTCCCTATTAAAAAACCGGATATAACCAATTAATTTTATTTGTATTAAAGCATTTTTTGTTTTTAATTTGGTTCTGAAAAAGTAAGGTTAAGCATTTTGTTGTTGGGAACTCAAATTAAATTTAAATTTATATTGTACTTTTTTTTATCAACTTTGTAATTTTGTAATTTTGTTTTATGTTTACCATTTACATAGGATGAAGCAATTTTAAAAATAAAACTTTTTAATAGATTTAAAAAAAAATAATGATTAAATCAGTGTATTATTGTAAGCTGACTTCTTTATAAGAAAATATTAATAAAAAACTTACTATGCGCAAATTGAAAAATATTTATTCAATTAAAGCTACCTGGGCTAATCAAATCGTTTAGATATGTATTTCTTCTAGGTTAGTGGAACTTTTAAAAAACATACCTTTCAAGTTATATAAGTTTATATCTTCATTTGTGTTTCAGTTAAGCTTGTATTAATATGTCAGAGTACATTTTTTCTTAAAGTGTTGCGGTCCAAAACATTCTATTTGCTGATACTCTTGAAATACCAACCAACATTTCTTTAGAAGTAAAACCATCATGAAACTGCGATTTTTTCTCGAAATGCTACGCAGTTGTAAGTTTATTTCACAAAATATAACAAAAATTATCATTACCTACGCAAAAAAAAAAAAAAAATTTCGCCTTTCAGTTTTTTTTTAAATATAATTAAATTATATATGGTATAAAAACTAATTTGCTTCAACTGGGAAACGAACCTGGGCCTCTAGAAGACTTTGTGGCCAACTCTCTCATAAAAATGTCTCAAAAACAAATATGGCAGCTCGAGAGAAAAAAAGGATCCCGACGAGTTTTGCCTTGGCTTACAAGTGGCGACAACTACTGCAACAGGTCGCAAATGGTTGCAACTGACCCACATAGCAGGAAATCTTGGCTCTGTGTTGTTCGAGTAGGAAATTCAGAGAAGAAAATTTTTAAAATTAATTTTAGAATTAGCACTAACTTGGATAAATTTCGAATATAGAATACCTCAAAAATGATTTCTTGTAGCTTATTTCTGTGTACTTTGGCTGAGCAAAAAGGCAACAATGTGCAACTTAAAAAGTGAACAATAAGGCATAAGGGCAAAAGTGTTAGACTAACAAGCATAAAAAATATTTCTTATAGCTTGGATAAATTTCGAATAAAGAATACCTCAAAAAAGATTTCTTGAAACTTTTTTCTAAAAGACGCAATTGTAGTGTGCACTTTGGCGAGAAGAAAGGCAACAATGCCCAGCTTAAAAAATTAACAATGAGACATAAGTGCACAAATGCAACACTAACAAGCTGAGCAGCAAAAATCAGCTATTTGCAAAAATGTGTTAAAATTTACCAAAACAGTTGAAATTTACAAATTTAGCTACTTCAAATTTTCATTGTCTAATGGAGTCAAAAATAAACTATTATGTGTTCTTTCTATATTGGTCAAAAATTGGGTTTGAAATAATGAAAAATTTGAATTAATCCCTAGACTTAACCTTTGAACCCTATGTAGGAAATTAATACGAATAAAAATAAAAAAGAACTGTCTCACGAGTCCTGATTATATCATGCCAAACTAAAGAGTGTTACTTAAAGCGCGTCCGAAAAAAAAAAAACAGTAAAATGAATGTAATGACCCCAAATATGGTTTTATTATAAAAATAATTTTTTTAATTTAACTAAAAATATTCGATGTTCGATAGCAGTAACACGTTGCCAAAAATAATTTAAAAACAAGAACGGGCAATTTGTTCCAGTACATCGTAAAAAAAAATGGCGTACGTAAAGTCGGGCGCGGACGACTTTAGGATACCCTGTACCACTTGCCTGCAATAAAATCCAGTTCCTTCACAAAAAACCAAAAACAGAAGAATTTTTAAGCAAAAATTTTTTTTTTGGCCAATCGTTCCTATGGGGGCTATACAATATAGTCAACTGATTTCAATAAAATTTGACACAGTTCTCAAATACCTTAAAAAAGATCGGAATACCGAATTAAGTTCAAATATCTTTACAAACAAACGAAACACATCGAATTTTGCATAAAAACCGTGTTTTTGGACCGATTGGTCCTATGGGAGCTATATGATCTAGTCAACAGATTTAGATTAAATTCAGTACAGTGCTTAGGAACTATAAAAAACTCACGAATGTCAAATTTGGTCCCAGTATCTTAACAAACAAACGAAACACAACAAATTTTGTTCAAAAATCGATTTTTTGGAAGATATAGCTATGGGAGCTATATGATATAGTCAACCGATTTTGTTCAAATTTGGCACATTGCTTAAGTGCTCTAAAAAATTTCCAAACGCCAAATCTGGTTATGATATCTTTATTATAAAACGAAATATAGTGAATTTTTCTTTAAAAAAGTTATTTTGGCCGATCGGTCCTATGGGAGCTATATGGTATCAAAACCGATTTTGATCAAATTTGGTACAGTGATTGGGAACTATAAAAAACTTTTGAATACCAAATTTGGTTACGATATCTTCATAAACAATCGAAATACCATACGGTACAGGGTATAAAAATAAATAATTCCGTGTTAGACCCCTTGGAGGAGGGGCATAGAGGGTCTCTATTAATAACTGTTCGAACAGAACAGGGACCTTCAGTTTATAGCCGAATCCGAACGGCGGTGTCTTTAATTAATAGAGACTTGCATGGCAAAAATAGCGTCTTTGAGCTAGCGATGCCAGTGCTAGGCAAATGCACCAATGCTACTGCGGGGAATCGAACCAACGACCTTCGGTTTTAGAGGCGAGTACGCTACCACTTACGCCACCGACGGCGTATAAATAGCAAGTATATAAAAGCGTGAAATAAGATTTTATTATTTATTATTTATGCGTCGTCAGCTGCTTTAGGACCAAATCTTATGCCAATCGGACAAAGTTGACATTTTTAGCTTCAAATGGCCATAACTTCTAAACGAGACGAGATAGAGCGAAAATAACCTCAGATTCGATTGCGTCGTCAGCTTAGGAACAAATGTTATATGTGTGCTGCATCCGAGTCGGATTCTTGTCGCCAAACAAGAGATGCTAAGGAGTTAACCTGACACCTGATCCCTTGCCCAGATAAGGTGACTCAAGCTCTCAATACTGAAAAGGGTGTTTAGAAATCAAGTGATTGTAAATTGTTGGCTTGTAACACTTTAGGATTTAATATCGTACTTATCCTCCAGTGAATACCTTGTGTTTACCGGTGCGGCATTCACGTCCGGCTTTCGAACAGGTCTTGTAGATCTGCCGTCCATTAGATGTGGAGTAGTTGCAAGTCAGCAATAAATAAAAGTCAAAGCCCATGTGGTAGGTTGCAGCAGCGTAGCCCATGCGCAGATTATGCTCCGTAACCATCGGCGTAAAACGATGAACTGGACTGCAAGTAGCCAATACTAAGTTCAAAAGAGCTAGTTCCAATTTAACAAAAAGCTAAAGTACTTACTACTTAACATTTGGCTCTGAGCCATGATTAATAATATCCAGATTGCATTGATAGATTTCATAAAACCACTTTTGCACAGCTATATCCAGAGTGAAATGCATTAAGGGTAAGCCATACATGATCTAACAGTGCCACATTGTGATCAGAGTGTCTATAGGTCTGCATATTATGGCAACTATCTTTTCGTTCGATACAATTGCGCACTTGCAATGAGGTCAGATAGGCCAGCTCGTCATCCCACTGCATGGTGCCCATGCGGCAGAAGTTATTATAATGCAAATCCTCACCAGAGGCCACATAGTCTCGATGTTTATTGTGCGAAGTCCAGCGAGCATGTCCACCATTTCAACATTGGGCGGACAGCTGCTATCAAATTCCTCAACGCCAATGCGGCCAATATGTGGTTCATTCTCGCATAGCTCCGACGCACACTAGTTCTTGGCCTGAACGGCAAACAGGAACAGTACGACCCAAACCTTGGCAACAACTTGCAGCAAAATCATTTTAATAATAAACTGAAGAGCTTGGACAACAGGCAATGGATCGAACGTTGGTCTGGCTCTTGAGTGCAACTATTGGGTACTAGAGAGTGTCGCTAATCTTATCGTGCAACTTTTTTCAATCAAACTTAAATTAACCTTTAGCGCGACTGTAAAATGTGCGTCATAAAAACAATAACCATTTAATTAGTTTATCTTAGCGCCATTTAGTCTGAACCGTTTTTTTTTTGCGAGCTTATCATTTTTTATTTACTGGGAAAAATTTGGAGGGGGTCAGTTAAAACACTACAGTGCCATATATAAACTCAAATAAGAAGGGGCCTTTGGAACCCATAAAACTGTCTCTTGGAGCTCCAACTACTCCAGCGCCTTATCAGTCTGAGAGATATGCTTCGCGTTTATAATATTTTTGTACAAAACAATGGAATTGTTTTTGTTAAGCAAATTGCGTATACTATAGAAGCGGGGGATTCACAAGTTTTGCAAAATAAATAATACTATTTTTTTCTAAGAAGTGGAGCTTAAAGTTGATCTGTTTTTTCCGTTAAAAAAAAAAAGAAGTTGTTCGAGAGTGATTCTAAGCAGCGCATTATCGGAGGGCAACAGAAGCTTCTCGTAGGTAATTGAAAAAAGAACCGACCTTCTTCGCAGGTACTACTATTACTACTATGTACACTTGACTGCAAAGTGGATCATAGACTTCAACAATTAACTTGAATCTAGCTTCAGTGCAAGCATTAACAATGACGTTGTTTCAGGCATGATTGGCTTTACGCCTCCATGTCCCAACTGGCGCCTAAAGACCTGTGGGTTCCAGCGAAGAGTCTTACTCTATGGCCGATCCAGTTAAATTTGCCATTTTACTTGTGGTTACTCTGTGTGTGCCCATAAATCATTGTTCGAAACTTGCAAAAATTCCTCTAAGACACCAGTTTGCAAACGCCTGAATTTGAGATGTTAGACTGGACGTTGCTTTCCAGAATTCGTATCCATAAAAGAGTACAGACTTTATATTTACGTTGAACATGTGATATTTCGTTTTGGTTGTTAGCTGACTAGAACTCCATATGGGAATTTTTTGCAAATGCGTGATTTGAAGTCCTCGTCCGCACCGCTTCTGTTAGGAACCACACTGCCCAGATGCACAACTGATCGAACGCTTTCCCTTCCTTCATTCTGTAATGTAATGTCGGAGGTCATAGTGGCGGCGAGTCCGCTGCATATGATTTTCTTTTTTGTCGTATTAATCTTTAGCTCAATTTTACGCATGGAGATCTGGCGAAGATTTACTTTGTCCATTCGATGCCACTTTCATCTAAGTAGGTACGGGGTAGTGTTGACAACGACTGCCGAACGAAGGTGGATTCCGTAAGAGTTTTGACACATACACAGGTCCACAAATACCGGTGCTATGCCAGTTGTTGGAAACATAGGTGTTGAATCCGAATCTTGGGTTAGAATTGGACCATCACATCATGATTTTAAGATATTTGAAGTTTTGCACCCGAAACATTACGTTTTTCATCAATTTCAAGATATATGCAGCAGGGTGCATCAAATTTTTGTAGTCTGCAGTCAAAACTTTATAAACTTGCAGGTCGCAGGCAGTTTGTTGATGCCAATAGTAAACCATAGATGGCGTAATCGGCAAAAACTGTTTTTCGGCTTTGGCGTCATTAACAAAACTTATTTTGTACGCGATAATTTGTGGCTGTTATACAAAATCTTTGCGGATCATTGGAAATTATGAGAAACTAGCTAAAAATATAAAATGATATAATTGCAATTAATGTACGTCTAGGGAAAATCGTTCATACACAGCTATGCGTGTTAAGCATGGGTTAACCCAATCATTACGCCTTTTCATGTTATATTTCGCGCTTTTAAAAATTGTATTTTTGTAAGCAAAAAGGACATTGACATAATTATTTCGATAAATTGAACATTTTGTTACTAGTGGCTTTTTCCTTGTCTTCACTGAGAACTTATATGAAGTCAAAAAAAATAAACTCCTAGTGAATATTTTCAAGAAAAATTACACAGTAAAAAATTATTGTCTCAAATGTTTAATGGAAGTGCTAATGGCGTCGAAGAGATAGAGTGGGTAAGAATGATTCTAAATGATTTAACTGGAGAGACACACCACACACCTCTGATACCGATGTTAGCTAGAGCATGGACATAGTCAAGCGGATAAAGCAGCTTCGTTGATCTGGATACAGAAGCAACATTGGGAATGGTGTTTTGGGATCTCGATGTGGGTGGAGAACGGTTAATGATCCGACAACGATCTAGGTTTCAAAAAGGTAATCAAAAGAAAGACCCGCTATATAGTGATGCAATTGGGTTTCCCTGAAACTTACATTTAGACGCTCTAATGCCTGTTACTCCGAACCTCTAAAAAAGAGGTATTAACCCCATCAGAGATTGACTTTATCTATGACGCATCAACCTTAGAAGAGTTGATTGTGCAATTTATATTTTAGAGCGAGATATCAAAACAACAACGTTAGTGCTCACATTTCGCGATAAGAACAATTGACCAAGTAAAATATTTACAGCTCCGGAATTTCACAAAACTTGAGCAACCATTTGCAGTGAATAAGTAATAGCAATATAATTTTTTTTCCAAGGAGAGAGCGAAAAAATAAAAATAAAAAAAACCATATATGATAATTTCCAAGTTTCCAATCAAGTTCCTAATTGAAGTTATTGGCATCGATGCGTTCGTTGATGCTGCACAGATTGCTATAGCTGGGATTCTTGCCGGCACTGCAGCCACTGGCCGCGGTCGAACAGGAGCTATAGATCTTGGCACCAATCATGTTGGTTGTTGCATAGTTGCAGGCCATGAGGTAGGCCGAATATTTCTGATTCGGCACGGAATAGATGGACACAGCGCAACCCACGTCGGTATTGCGATCGGCTACCATGACAGTAAAGTGTCCAATGGTGCTGTAGAGTTTGATTGGATTACTAACTTATCCCAAATCTGCACAAGCATAATACTTACGGTCCGTTGTAGTTTGCGGGATAGGAGTTGATTTGCGATTGTTTGGTATCCTTCAGTTCCGCATACCACATATCCACGCCTCGGATAGCATTGCTCTTGATATCCAAAGGTTCGAAATAGCCCAACCACGCCAGATTTTGTCCGGAGTAGGTGAAAGCATCCGTACTGTGGCAGGCATCGTGTATCATCTGGCAGCTACGCACATTCAAAGAGGCCAAATAAGCCAGCTCATCGTTCCATCGCATGGTGCCCATGCGGCACGCCTTACTCAATTCGCTATTACCGCCGGCAATAGTGTTTCGGTACTCATTATGCTTGGCCACAATCGAGTTTTTGACATCCGCGCTCAGACTAATCAATTGCCTATCGCTGGGACAGCTGGAGGCCCAGGCCTAAAGGACAAATGGTGTGAGTAAACTTTAGATTAAGCCTGACCGACTGCCACTTACGCCATTATTATTGCATCCAATATTCTGCGCATCGTTGCACTTCTTGGCACAGTAATCGGTGCCACTAACGGCATTAAGAGCCAGTGCTAACACAAAGATTACAATTCCGGTCTGCATGATGCGTAGTAAAAGCAATTACTGATCTTACTACAGACCCCGGCAGCTGCTTTTATGCGAAAAACACTCAGAACGTTCTCTTTGTTATTGCCGTAACTTAGGCTGCAAATACAGTGGAAGCTGAGACGAAGATGAAGACGAAGCTGAAGACGAAAAACTGCGCAGTACAATTTATATGAATTCGCTCGAATTCGTTCAGAGTGCGTGTTGAGACGAAGACGAAGATGAAGACGAAACGCAAGCAAAAAGCGTGAAACGGTGCAGTACTGAATTTGAAGATGAATCGCTTGCTGTTTAGCCGTTGTTGTTTTTGTTTTCTTTGAATAGCTCATTACCTCAATGTCACAATAAGCCTTTCAGCGGGCATGATTGGAGCTCTAATAAAATTGGCCCAATTTATAATAATTAGTGGCTCAATATTTTTGAAAATGTAGTCGAATGTGCTGATTTTCATTCGGGTGTACGCCACAAATCTGGTTTCATCCTGACGCAGCTCATTATACAAATGATGAAACTCGCCAAAAATGTTTCTTCCCAAATTAATGGGATGTATTTTCATTTTATTGCATTTTAATTTACGTTTTAATTAAAAATACAAGCTTTCTTGTAAAATCAGCTCATCATCTGATGACGAATCCATTGCGACTAACATGACAACACGCAATTAATTCGTCTTGCCCTATGTACACCTATTAGCTTACTCGCAAAGCAAGCAATTCGTCTTCAGCTTCGTCTTCGTCTTCATCTTCGTCTCAGCTCGCACTGTGTTTGCAGCCTTATAAGGCTATATATAGGATAATTATCTAACTTCCGTTCATTGCTCAAGTGTATCTGAAGACAATGCGTTGTCCAATAAATTGATAACAACATTAGGTGGGGACCGGGATGATGTTACAATTTTCTACCTTTTGATCGGAATGTTTACAACAATATGGATCCGTACGACTTTAAAGTACTTTGCAGCTGTATTAAGAAAAAATATAAAAAAAATTTAGTAGTCTAAACTAGCTCTTTTATAAGTGGGTACAGTACACATACACATCTCATGCACATGTGTGCACAGCAATCGAAGTGCTCCGTGACGTCACTCAAGAGATCTCCTCTCAAAAATAAGAGTCATCACAAAAGCAAGTTGGCAACTCTTACAATTAAGAAAATTGCGCCTTCAATGATCACCAGAGTAACCACCCAGTAGTAGTAATAGCGTGAAAAAATCATTAATTTTAGGAAAAGAAAGATGGAAAACTTGTTTTGTGTTTCTTAAAAAATTATCTCCAAAAATATGCTAAAATGTTAAAAATTACTCTTATAAAGCAGTTGAGAGGGTTCAATGGGGAGCAAGAGCTGAAAGATTTTGCGCTGTTAAGTGGTTATAATATTTATGGATTTAATAGTGATTTGAAAATATGATTGGGTTTTAAGTTAAAAAGTAACCTTGATGTGATGGAAAAGAGCTTGGTATTCGAAATCAGCGAAATTATATTCAAATTATAGGTAAACCCTTTAGCATTTTTGAATAATACAGTTCAAATAATATTATGGATATACCTACATGTGAGGTTACTTGAGAAAATGTTAAAATTTTCGCGATCCAAAAGCTTTAAATAGAACTTTCAGTCTTTTTTTTTTCGAAAAATTTCATTTGCTAAGAAAGGTCTGCTCTGGCGGATACGTTTTCATGCTTAACTTATAAAAATAATATAAATACATTACTTACAAAAAAATAAAAGTTTCTCGTGCTTAACTTAAAAGCAATGAAAACATTAAATTTATAAATAAAAAAGAATATCTCGTAAACTAAATCTTCACTAGAGTTTACTAAAAAAATGTGATTATAGACTATACATAGTATAATAGCATTATCTATTTATAGAGCATCTCATAGTCCAGTCTGCTACAAGTGAATCTATCATATTGAAAATTTATATAAATGTGCAATACGAAACTCATGAAAAGTGAATTAAGGTTAATATTTTATAAACGTGATTCGTTTGGGTAACATTTGGTTAAATATTTAACCAATTTTATTGTTAATTGTTGGGTGATCACGCGTCTTATCTGTTTCAAAACTTTACGATTCGTGCTGTAAAATACGTCATGATTCAAGGTTTTATCTTTTCATATTAGAATAATTCCATAATGCGCAGACGAATTTCTGAAAAACTGGTAATAAAAAAGTATTAAATATGCAACTTTGCTTCCGGCGTTTATCGATAGACTTGGTTCATATAAAAAAATATAACTTGACTTAAAAATAGCTAAATCGTGGTAAAAGTTGGTTTAAAATGTAAGAGCCAAAAAATGTGAAATTGAATACGAATAAAATTTGATTTGGTTGTAATATTGGTTTTCTAAAATACTAGCCTACAAATTTTATGGTTATCGAGTGAAAGTGTTTCTTAAAAGATTTGGCTTGATACTTGATGCTTTAATACTAAATTAAGGAATTCATTTTAATGGTTAAAACATTTTTCGTAAACGATAATATCCGTAATTCGGCCGTGCTGCGGAAAACGTATTCGAACATTTTATTTCGATTCGTTCTGAAATCGAATGTATGCTGCTCCCAATTTAACCAAACCAAATTTTCAAGTTAAGTGAAGCCGGCTTAAAAAATATGAATTTTAAAGTAAACTAATTTTATAAATATTCTTTGCTAGTTTTTAGATTGACTCAGAAAAAAAATAATTAAAAATAATTGTCAAATAATTTTTTTTAGCTTAAAGTTGACATAAATATTATCTAAGAATATCAAAGATTATTTCAAATATTATTTCAGCATAAAATAAGTAATTTATTAATTAGTAAATGGCAGCACCTAAAAACCGTTTTCAAAACGGTTCCGAATAAATTGTTTGGATGCGTTTGCTGGAGCACGGCTGAATGTAAGATAGAATTGTCGATCTTTAGTAAGCTCAAAATTTTATTATAAATTAAAAAAAATTTGTTTTTTTGTAAGTGTCTCAAGACTATTTCCCCTCGATTTGACTTTCCCAACTTTGCAAGATAACATTTTTCCTAAATTTCATTGTGTTGGTTCACAATACCATCCTTATCGGCGTCCGAAAGATTCACCATTTCGGCGCTGCTAGAACAGGCCGAGCCCCAACCCTGCAAAGCAATTTTGGGTTAACCCAATCTAGCATCCCTGGCGATTTCTTACTCCATTGTTATTGCAGCCAATATTTTGGGTACCACTGCAGTCCAGTCCGCAGTAGTCAGCTCCGTAAACTGCCTGCAGGGTCAGTGCCAGTAAAGTAATTGCAAAGGTGTTACGCATTTTGGGTTCCAAACTCAAATAATACTCCTGGCTCGTTTTGTGGCAGCTTTTATCGCTGAAATTCTCATTGTTTCATTCATTAAAAATCTTATCTAGTAAGTAATAAATAATCTTATTAGTTTGTTTTTGACGCTGAAGATATATGACCAAGTTCGTCTTAATGAATATTTTTATCTGTATTTACTTTATCAGTAAGTGCTAGGGTAGTCAAATTTGGTCAAATCCAAACCATTCTAACTTGAGAGTATTCCACGGCATAATAATAAATGTGTGAACATTTTTCAGTACCTTGCAAATTTTAGGGTCAACCTTCGTATAAAAGTATTTTTTGGGGTAATTTTGAGTAAAGAAGCAACGTTTTCGCGATTTTTTCAAAAAACTTGTTTTTGGCCACTTTTTTCAGTTATTTGTTAATATCTCGTTAACTTTCGTATCGATATGAAAGATGATGAAAGGTATTGTTGTGCCCTTTACAGTGATATATGTTATGTATAGATTAAGATTCAAATTTTAGAAGTTTCAAGAATGTTAAGAATGCTTATTACTAACGAAAATAATGTCAAAATACGATTTTAAGCTTAAAGCTGAAAGAAAATTCTTTTACGAACATTTCGAGTTTTCTAATCATCTTTTTTGTCAATACAAAATTTTGTTCACGGGATGTTAGAATAACCAAAACTAGCGCCTAAAAACGTATTTTTAAAAAAAAATAACACTTTTTTACGAAGGTTAATTCATCGTGTAAGCTAGAGTTATTGAACGCAATCTGGTGGAACTAATGCCCAGAGATGCCTTCATCCAAATATGTTGCAATACGATGTATTAAAGCTTTTTACGTCCTAGGCGAGATAGTCCATGTCGGAAGTACGAAAATGCTTATGCTTCAAGTTTATTTCACTGCTAAGATACAGTTTAAAGACCCGTTTATGCCAATAATGCAATTAATTCTACAAGGTGACGTAAATATTTTCAAGGGCTCCGCTATGTAGAATACTGTTTTAATTTAATAATTTTCTATGCTAACTATATGAAATTGTGTACCAATTTAAAAAAAAATATATATATATCTTTAGAGAGCTCTACCTTTACGTCAAGTAGTCAATAATATTCGTTAGGGGAATGCATTTGTTTTTACTTGTTGATTCTATAAATCGTGGACCTTTCACTTTTTCACTTTTTGTTTTTACTGAGGGGGTGGGGAGGAGTTCATAAATTGTAAAAATTGGGTCATGTAGTTTGAAGTGCATAATTTTGTGGAGCAATAATCGCTCTGGGCAGCTGCGTATGCTGTAGGAGCAGTGCGACTTGGGACTGGTAGCTTAGTAGATTCATTTCGCATTTCCAGACATAACCACTCTATATATAGCTAACTAACAATGACAAACCATATGTTATGGTATTTTATATTAAGATGACGCCTTTGCTTAAAAAGCACCAACTGTATTGACATGGGTTAATCTAAAAACAAAATTCAAAGATCTACGTAATTAATGACGTAAGTCAACAATCGTACTAAAAATCGGATGTTCTATTGACAGAGCTAATTAGTCGACTCCCTTAAAAACATCGAATTTTTAATTTGTTTAATTTTTAAAAATATGTTTTTTCCGTTGGAATGCCATGCATTGTTAGTTTCTGTAGCTCTGTTTAGGAGTTTCATTTAAATAAGAGATATGAGCTGTATCAGTATGCTTGTGGATATTTTATTGTATATATATATATTTGATACGTGTAGCTTGTGCAATCCGTAGATTTCCGGTAACGTGCCATATGTTTTAAAAATCTTAATTGTATACAGGGGCTTTCAGCTTTCACCACCCTAAAAGTTGGAAAAATGAGTTAACAATTTTTTGCTAGCTCTGATTTAGATACACTTCGAAGTAAAACGCGCCATCTATGATCGAGTTTTGTACCCGTGCCTGCTTGTATAAGAAAGCTACCCAACAACATTTTTCTGAAAATTAGTAAAAACTTTACAAATTTTACAATAGCTATTTGTTAAACTTTTTGCAAAAAAGCTGCTTTATTTTAAATCGGACTGTACATTTTTATAGACTAAAATATAATTTTTTTCGGTTTGGATTTTGTGGGCATAGAAAAGTTTCAGATTAAGTTCCAAGTTAAACAACAGCGTTGGCGGAAACGTTTACATTGAGGAACTCGACGTAGGAATATCTTTAAGACTCCCAGATCGCTGCATTGATTTTCAGGCTGATATCTTAGGGTCTTACCAATAACATAGGAAACAACAATATCTGTATTTACTTAGACCTGGCTATCTAAGCTATTAAATACCTCGCCTTTTTGACATCATGCATGAATTCAGTTAGCAAATGTCGCACGTCTTTGGAGGAGTTTTCAATCCATCCCAGGACGCGCTGGACCTCATGGAGAACTTGGCCGATATACTGCAGGAAAAGAACTAACTGCTCGACCGTAATCCGGCAATTACCGGAAACTGGCTGGTGGGAATCCACGCATCAAGGCTCAACCCAAATCATCCTGAGCTGGAGACGGGGGAACACCTCTTTCGTCACTGCCCCGGCTTGTGTAGAACAAATTATACTTCTTAAATAACTTATCCAAGCTCTCAGAGCAGAGTCCAAAATTCCCTTCGATGGCTGTGAATTTTACGTTACGTATAGAGGACATTATGGGTGGGAAAGGGTGCTGAAAGGGCCACCACTGTGGTATCACAACGGACCTGGTTTTTGACCTAAGTGAGTTTGGCCGTCAGGTCCCGACTGCCGCACTAACCTAACCTAATCTATGTGATATTATATTTAAATTTGCTAGGGAACTGTGTGGTGATCGGTAGCAGTCTAAATCCTTTGGGTGGGTAACTTGCAAAGTATGGTACATAGAGAGAGCGGAGACTCCTAGTTTTGTAATTAACAGCAAAATAGAGAACGATGAGATTTCTGCTGGTACGGAGGTTCACTATAGATTAAAAAGTGCTTTAAGGTAAACCTGGAACTCTGCTCGACTGGATTAGTGATTTCAAAATAGGAAAACTGCGAGTCATATAAACATTTGTAGTTCTGAAAATTTTGCAGTATGAAAAAAATATGATTTACCAGTGTTGAGAACTTTCACCCCTTCTTTACCTTACACTCTGTAAATAACAAGCCATTTCAGTTTTTGAGATAGCAGACTCCCAGGAAAAAATCAACGGTAAGATTCTTAAAATTAATAACTTGCTAAATAATATTATATTTATTATCTTTGGCATTTAATTGAGAAACACTTACATGTTAGATTTATTTGCCTGTTTAAAACGCGTTACACGAAAATTCGTCAATAGATTGATTGCATTGATTTTTTTTCCAGATAATCAGGCCTGTTCTAGATTTCGACTTGTTTTGAAAAGTCATAACGAGTGCATTCCGACAAATGGTGTTCCAGATTTCGACTGAGTTCGGAATCGTTTTCGAATCGTTTTCATTTAGACCCGAAGCAGCTGTGTTGTTTATGTTTGTTTATATGGCGCTAAATTGAAATGGAAGCGATATCATACAGCAGCTGTCTTTTAAATATGAACATGTAGTAAAAAGTTAAGCTATTTGCAGTTTGAATTTTAGTTTTAAAAGTATAACATACAAATTTTCGCCAATTCTATGTGTTTATTTTAATTTAGTCAACAAATTATTTTGAGCAGCAGTTTCAGAGTCACCTTCAGTTACTTCTCTTTTATATTCCCCTTTGTTGAATTGTTGTTTGTTTATTTCCCATAAGCATTTCACAATTGTTTTGGTCATGCGGTTAATTATCATCGCTTAAACAGGCACATTTCTCTATTACAGTCGTATTTTCTGAAGTTGACATCCAAAAATTATTTCTAGAATTAACTAAAAAAAGCGGATCATTGATGTTTGTTTAAAAAGTGGCCCATATCCCAAGCAAATTGCCAGCTGATCAGCTGATTAGCTGATCAACCATCGATAAGTTCACTTGTAGAGCTTCTACAAGTTTTCGAACATCCACTTTATTAATTAAATTTTTCTTGCCAACATCTTTCTGAGATACAAATATTTTTAATTTATTTACCACTTTTGTACCATTTATTTTATACACATATTTTAAGCCATGCATTAATAAAATTATCTTCGAATTTACTTGTGCAACACAATACACATTTCGAAGTTCTGTTTTGTCTAAGTCCAGAACACCTTACTTTCATTCCACTCGTTTCGGTTTTGCATGTATACACAATTTTAATAGACATTTTTTGTAATAAAAATATATGATAAAAATTAACCTTGATTCGTTGAATTGAGCACATCTTAATTTTCTTAAAACATTAAAAAATAATACAAAATTAATTTTGGTGGCATAGAAAAAGAAAGTTGACTTTATACTACTTGGTATACTTTATATTTCTTTTTTAAATTAATCATTTTAGATGTTCGCTGTTAGAAAGTCGACTTCATACTACTACAGGGTCCGGCACTCGAAGTGTAACCAATTAAAAAGGCCATAAATTCATTTTGGAAAATTACCTTTACCCAATTCAAGGTACAAAATGTGTAAAAATAATACGAAATTTAGAAACAATTTACTTTCGCTCAATATGGCCACCTTTTGCCTTCACTATGGCCTTGAGACGGTCCAAAAATGAATCGCAAGCTGCCCGAATGTGACTTGCAGGTATTTTGGCCCACTCGTGGACAATGGCTTTTTTCAGCGCCTCGAGACTGTTGTATCTTTTAGTTCGGACCTTGCTCTCCAAAATGGCCCAAAGAGAATAATCCATCGGATTCGCGTCTGGTGAATTCGAGAGCCATTGTGTGGACGTTATGAAGTTCGGAACGTTGTTTTTCAGCCATTCTTGGTTCACTCGAGCTTTGTGAGACGGTGCCGAGTCTTGTTGAAACGTCCATGGTCTGCCACCGAAATGTTTATCTGCCCACGGCTTCAAAGCAACCTCCAGAATACTTTCCCGATAATATTGCGCATTAACCTTGACGCCAGGCTCGATGAAAACGATTGGAGAGCGCCCATCTGCGGTTACAGCGGCCCAAACCATTATCTGTGGCGGGTGCGGCCTCCTGGTGGCCAATCGATGACTCAAATTCTCGTATGAACGGTCCCTCAAGTAAACCCTATCGTTTTGAGAGTTTACGAATTGCTCAATTGTAAAAATTTTCTCGCCAGAAAACACAATGTTCGGCAATTGACCGCTTTCGGCCAAGCGAAGCAACTCCTTCGCTCTCTCAAGTCTGACTTGTTGCTGCTTCGGTGTGAGATCATGTGCCTTTTGGATCTTGTAACCCTTGACCTTGAGATCATTTTTCAGTATGCGACGGATGCTACGGTCAGATATTTTCAGTTCTTTCGCCATTTGATTGGCACTTCGTCGGGGATTTCGCTCAAGTCGCTTCTTCACTTTTTGAACCATCTCACGTGACGTTGCAGTCTTTTGATGACCACCTCCATGACGTTTTGCGATGCTACCAGTATCATTGTAACGAGTTATGGTGCGATAAACGAAAACTTTATTTACTTTAAGGTGTTCGAGCTCACGAACAATCGCTGGTTGTGATTTTCCAGCTAAATATAATGCAACTACAGTATTACGTTTGAAATCCATTAGTGATTTTTTTTTCGCGTTTTATCACGGCAAAATGCTTTCGTGCGCTTGTAAACAATACTCTAAACTGTCATTTAGCTAACTTACAGACAGCTGATGCCAGTGCGTCAGCTGCGCGAGCGATCTGAATTTGGTTACACTTCGAGTGCCGGACCCTGTATGTGCACTTTATAGTATGTTTTTGAAATAAATAATTTCAGATGTTCGCTCTTGCAAGTCGACTTTATAGCACGGATTAAAATCGCAAAGTAGCTTTTGTACATGTCATAGGTTGACAATAAGAAGGCATCTCAAAAGAAGTGGGAAGAGAGGAAAGCAGCATCTAAATAACCATTCCGCAAAATCAGGACTGTCTGGGATTAAGAATAAGGCAACAAGGAGTACTTTGTTGACCTATATGAAAGTTTCCAAGACAGTCGACATCGTTAACCACATCGATCTTACATTGAAATATTCTATGAAAGTTTATCGATAAAGGCATATTGTGATGGAAGGGGGGGATTCCACCATGACCTAGAGTTTTCTCGGGGGCTGGTGTAATTACTATCATACTGTAGTGACTCAGTTATACAGTACGCGAAAAAAAGTTAAAGCCACTTGCTTTTTTCAATAAAACTCGAAAACTTTCAAATATTTTTGGATGACTTTTTGCATATTTTAACGTATACAAAAAATAAATTTTGTTTAAATATACATGTTTAAACACTTTTTTTTAGGTTTTTTGATTTATTGTCGCTTTTTGGTGCGAAATAAGGTTAAAGCCACTTGACGTTTACTACATGAAAATCAATTTTAGTTACATTTTTATTTTTTGTATTTCTCATATTTCACTGTGATTCACCTTCTCGGATCTGTAAGTGCAATTTCACAATATCTATTACACAGTTTTCATCCAAACATTAATCAATTTACTTAAAAAATTAACAGAGGCCGAAAAATCATAAATTTCCACTCTAAAAGATTATAATAAAATGTCTAATCGTTAAATAGAAAAGGAAATTGGTCGCAGCAAAGATTTGGTTAGAAATTTTTTAAGAAATCGCCAAAATTATGGCAAAAACTACATTACTGGTCGAACATTTATTATCACAAGTGCCCAAAAGCGTCGTTTAATCCGAAGTGGTGGCAATAGGTTTAAGTCTGCTGGCCAATTAAAAAGTGAAAATGAAATACCTGATCGTGTTCGCCGTGTTCAAAAGGGAGGGTCAAAACACTTGAAACACAAAAAAATTAACCGCAAGACAATGCTGTCAAAAGACAATTAGTAACTCGTCCGAAATTTGCCTTAGACTACTAGCGCTGTACAAATCAATGGCCAAAAATAATATTTTCTGACAAAAGAAAGATTAATTTGGAGGGCCCAAACGGACTTTCTCATTATTGGCACGATTTGCGTAACGAACCAAAAACTTTGTTTTCGTACCAATCTGGCGGTGGATTCGTTATGGTGGGGGTGCCATTGAGTACCTCAAAAAGATGCCCTTATCATTAATTTCCACAGGAATGAATGCGGAACAGTACCAGCAAATGATTCGACACTATTTTGCGGCATATGGCTTTGAGTGCGCTAGAATAGACTGGAAATTTCAGCAAGATAATGCACCGATTCATGCGGCCAGATCGACAAACGCATTTTTTCGTGAGAATGGAATCCATTTTTTCAACAATTGGCCTTCGAAATCATGTTTGGAGACTTTTGGCATACGCAATGAACGGAAAGGGCCAACAATACAACAACAAGGACGAACTTAAGGTGGCCATCGAGGCGGCTTGGGAAAACATCTCTCACATCCAAATAAAAGTATTTTATGGCAGTCTACCACATCGAATACTTGCTTTGTATGATGCTAAAGGTAAACACACGAAATATTTCAAAAAATTCGATTTTCGTGTAAAAATAATTGGGTGGCTTTAACCTTATTTCGCACCAAAAAGCGATAAAAAATCAAAAAACTTAAAAAAAAAGTGTTTAAACATGTATATTAAAACAAATTTTATTTTTTATATACGTTAAAATAGTTGCTTAATTAACATGCAAAAAGTCATCCAAAAATATTTGAAAGTTTTCGAGTTTTATTGAAAAAAGCAAGTGGCTTTAACCTTATTTCGCGTACTGTATAATAGAGGCACTATACGGTAAAAGACATGCTAAGTTTCTGCTTTATGTGGCGTCATAAAAAACGAAAGCTTCTATGGGAAGCCCATTAGTGCTACGAACCAACTTCAGAATTAAGACTCATCCAAGCTGCGTTTGACATTTGGCAATCATCTACGGTTTAAAGACGTGATTAAGACGTGAAAGACATGAATTAAAATTTTTTCCGACAAATCCTGCAATTACTCTCTTCGAGTTTAAATCAGTGCTCAATGCAGTCCAGGTCTAATGTCTTAGGAACGAGCTGCTGCTTAGCAGTGGGGCTCTGCATCGTACTTAAAAACTTTTCGTAGAATTGGTTGTTATAGATCTCACCAAATTTTAGGTGCTTTGCCATCTTTACTGCGTTGTCCAAATCAAGTTTACTTTTTTTGAGCTCGTGTTTGCATTTCCGAATCTGTCTGCACTCTCCATTGCTTTCTTTCTTCAATTTTGTTCTATTTTTTTGTTATGATAAGACGGAGACTAAGAAAAATGATGTGGCCGGAGATATTTTGATTGACGCAAATGATATGGCGATTTGTCCATTCAAGGGCGATCATCGTATGCGGCCACATCGAATGGTTACTCACGTTCCGAGTTGCTCAAGCAGATTATGCATAAATGGTATAAGTCAAAACTTCTTTTCACCGAATGAAACCGATGAAACCGAAGAGTACATCGAACAATGCATCAAGTGCTCCCGAAATTCCTTTGTTTGGTTATTCTATTTGTGACTCATGCAACGTTCGACTCCTCACTGTTTAGATGTGGTTTATTATTTATTAGCAGACTCTTTAGACAATCGCTTCTTACCCAGTTGATCCATTGCATCATCGGATCCAGACATATTTAATATTTTTTTTAAATGTAGCCAGAAACCTTCAATATTTTTTTTACTTTAGGTACTTCCTGGTTCAATGAACAAAACAAGCCTGAAAATTTAAAACTCATCGATTTGCCATCAGTGACGTTATACTCCTTACTGTTTAGATGTGGTTTATTATTTACTTTCAGACTCTTTAGACAATCGTTTCTTACCCAGTTTATATTATATTTGCATCATCGGATCCAGACATATGTTGCCAGAAACCTTCAATATGTTTTTTAACCCCCGACGCAAAGAGGGGTGTTATAAGTTTGACGTGTCTGTTTGTCTGTTTGTCTGTCTGTCTATGGCATCGTAGCTCCCGAACGCATGCACAGTGATTTCAATTTAGTTTTTTTGTATTAAAGGTGACTTATGTGCGAGTGTTGTTACACATGTTTGGTGAAAATCGGTTGAGCCGTTTA
This sequence comes from Chymomyza amoena, assembly GCA_037043745.1. Classification (NCBI taxonomy): domain Eukaryota; kingdom Metazoa; phylum Arthropoda; class Insecta; order Diptera; family Drosophilidae; genus Chymomyza; species Chymomyza amoena. Next base: position 19,559 of record JBAMAX010000932.1, on the reverse strand, counting down.
AAAGTTGTGGGGAGTAAAAGTGGGGAGAAAAACATAAACTTTGTCCGATTGGCTTAAAATTTGGTCCTATTGTAGCTGACGACGTCACTGATTCGAATCTGAGGTTATTTTTGCTCTATCTCTTCTCGTTTAGAAGTAATGGCCATTTGAAGTTAAACACATAAACTTTGTCCGATTGGCTTAAAATTTGGTCCTATTAAAGCTGACGACGCCACTGATTCGAATCTGAGGTTATTTTTTCTCTATCTCTTTGCGTTTTTGCTCTATCTCTTCGCGTTTAGAAGTTATGCGCCATTTGAAGTTAAAAACATAAACTTTGTCCGATTGGCTTAAAATTTGGTCCTATTGAAGCTGACGACGCCACTGATTCTAATCTGAGGTTATTTTTGCTCTATCTCTTCGCGTTTAGAAGTTATGGCCATTTGAAGTTAAAAACATAAACTTTGTCCGATTGGCTTAAAATTTGGTCCTATTGAAGCTGACGACGCCACTTATTCGAATCTGAGGTTATTTTTGCTCTATCTCTTCGCGTTTTTGCTCTATCTCTACGCGTTTAGAAGTTATGGCTATTTGAAGTTAAAAACATAAACTTTGTCCGATTGGCTTAAAATTTGGTCCTATTGAAGCTGACGACGCCACTTATTCGAATCTGAGGTTATTTTGCTCTATCTCTTCGCGTTTTTGCTCTATCTCTACGCGTTTAGAAGTTATGGCCATTTGAAGTTAAAAACATAAACTTTGTCCGATTGGCTTAAAATTTGGTCCTATTAAAGCTGACGACGCCACTGATTCGAATCTGAGGTTATTTTTTCTCTATCTCTTTGCGTTTTTGCTCTATCTCTTCGCGTTTAGAAGTTATGGCCATTTGAAGTTAAAAACATAAACTTTGTCCGATTGGCTTAAAATTTGGTCCTATTGAAGCTGACGACGCCACTGATTCTAATCTGAGGTTATTTTTGCTCTATCTCTTCGCGTTTAGATTTAGAAGTTATGGCCATTTGAAGTTAAAAACATAAACTTTGTCCGATTGGCTTAAAATTTGGTCCTATTGAAGCTGACGACGCCACTTATTCGAATCTGAGGTTATTTTTGCTCTATCTCTTCGCGTTTTTGCTCTATCTCTACGCGTTTAGAAGTTATGGCTATTTGAAGTTAAAAACATAAACTTTGTCCGATTGGCTTAAAATTTGGTCCTATTGAAGCTGACGACGCCACTTATTCGAATCTGAGGTTATTTTTGCTCTATCTCTTCGCGTTTTTGCTCTATCTCTTCGCGTTTAGAAGTTATGGCCATTTGAAGTTAAAAACATAAACTTTGTCCGATTGGCTTAAAATTTCATCCTATTGAAGCTGACGACGCCACTGATTCGAATCTGAGGTTATTTTTTCTCTATCTCTTCGCGTTTTTGCTCTATCTCTACGCGTTTAGAAGTTATGGCCATTTGAAGTTAAAAACATAAACTTTGTCCGATTGGCTTAAAATTTGGTCCTATTGAAGCTGACGACGCCACTTATTCGAATCTGAGGTTATTTTTTCTCTATCTCTTCGCGTTTTTGCTCTATCTCTACGCGTTTAGAAGTTATGGCCATTTGAAGTTAAAAACATAAACTTTGTCCGATTGGCTTAAAATTTGGTCCTATTGAAGCTGACGACGCCACTTATTCGAATCTGAGGTTATTTTTGCTCTATCTCTTCGCGTTTTTGCTCTATCTCTACGCGTTTAGAAGTTATGGCTATTTGAAGTTAAAAACATAAACTTTGTCCGATTGGCTTAAAATTTGGTCCTATTGAAGCTGACGACGCCACTTATTCGAACCTGAGGTTATTTTTGCTCTCATCTCTTCGCGTTTTTGCTCTATCTCTTCGCGTTTAGAAGTTATGGCCATTTGAAGTTAAAAACATAAACTTTGTCCGATTGGCTTAAAATTTCATCCTATTGAAGCTGACGACGCCACTGATTCGAATCTGAGGTTATTTTTGCTCTTAGAAGTAATGGCCATTTGAAGTTAAAAACATAAACTTTGTCCGATTGGCTTAAAATTTGGTCCTACTATTGTTGCTGACGACGCCACTGATTCGAATCTGAGGCTATTTTTGCTCTATCTCTTCTCGTTTAGAAGTTATGGCCATTTGAAGTTAAAAGCATCAACTTTGTCCGATTGGCCTAAAATTTGGCCCTATTGAAGCTGACGACGCCACTGATTCGAATCTGAGGCTATTTTTGCTCTATCTCTTCTCGTTTAGAAGTTATGGCCATTTGAAGTTAAAAACATCAACTTTGTCCGATTGGCTTAAAATTTGTCTGTCTGACTGTCTGTCTGTCTGTGGCATCGTAACTCCCGAACGCATGCAGTGATTTCAATTTATTTTTTTGATGATGAAAATCGGTCGAGCCGTTTAAAAGTTGTGGGGAGTGAAAGTGGGGAGAATGCGTAAAAAAAAGCAAACGAGCTTGACCTTAAATGTAATCTATACCTTAACAAGAATCTAAATTATAGTAAGTATATTATAATATACTAAAGTCTAACTTAACCTAACCTACCTATAAAAAGTATGAAATAAAAAATTAAATTAAAAATTTAAAAAACCCCCGAACTTAAGTAATTTTCATTTAAAAAGTGAAAAATAATAAAAGAAACTTAATGTTAAAGTACCTAAGAATCTATTAATAATTCTAAAAAAAATACGTCGCGTTGGGGGACCGCTCCTAAACTAACAATTTAAATACAAATAGTCTAATTAAGCAACAAAGATTAACTTAAAAACAAAATTAAGAAAATACTTCAAAAACTTTCATAGAATTACTTCAAAAAATTTGCATGTAAGATACGACCGTCAACGACGTCTGACCTCGCGTGTCCCCCAACGCGACGTATTTTTTTTAGAATTATTAATAGATTCTTAGGTACTTTAACATTAAGTTTCTTTTATTATTTTTCACTTTTTAAATGAAAATTACTTAAGTTCGGGGTTTTTTAAATTTTTAATTTAATTTTTTTTAATTTTAGTACTGCCTAGCTCAATGAAAACAACAAGACTGACGGAAAACCGGAACAAAACCTTCAAAGTTGAAATTGAAACTTCAAAATAAATCATGGCACTCTTGTTAGTTAAAAATTGCAGCAAAGTTATCGATTTGGCACCAGTGACGTCATACTCCTCACTGGTTAGATGTTAGATATTTATTATCGGACTCTTTAGACGATCGCTTCTTACCCAGTTTTTTTTTTCATTTGCATCATCGGATCCAGACATATTATATTAAATAATTTTTTTTAATTGCTGCCAGAAACTTTCAATATTTTTTTTGGTACTGCCTGGTTCAATGAAAATATCAAGATTGACGAAAATCCGGAACAAAACCTCAAAGTTGAAATTTAAACTTCAAAATAAATAATAATACGTCAGGCGTAGCTAGAGCAGGAAAGTTTTAAAAGGATCTTATTGTCTGGGTTAGAAGTGGTTTAAACTTTTGTTATTTCAATTAGATATCACAATTTTAAAAAAAAAATCTAGAAATCTACTCAATAAACAAAGGCAAAGGTGATATTCCTAAAAATTTTAACTTATCTTCAGAACAAATCGGTTACCGAAAACCTTTCATAATATTTTTTTGGCGACCCAAAGCCGTACGTAGATGGCCTTCACCAGTGGCTATTTTTGAAATTAAGTAGAAGAAAAAAATTAAATTAAAAATTTAAAAAACCCCCGAACTTAAGTATTTTTCATTTAAAAAGTAAAAAATAATAAAAGAAACTTAATGTTAAAGTACCTAAGAATCTATTAATAATTCTAAAAAAAATACGTCGCGTTGGGGGACACGCGAGGGCAGACGTCGTTGACGGTCGTGTCTTACATGCAAATTTTTTGAAGTAATTCTATGCAAGTTTTTGAAGTATTTTCTTAATTTTGTTTTTAAGTTAATCTTTGTTACTTAATTAGACTATTTGTATTTAAATTGTTAGTTAGAAGCGGTCCCCCAACGCGACGTATTTTTTTTAAAATTATTAATAGATTCTTAGGTACTTTAACATTAAGTTTCTTTTATTATTTTTTACTTTTTAAATGAAAATTACTTAAGTTCGGGGGTTTTTTAAATTTTTAATTTAATTTTTTATTTCATACTTTTTATAGGTAGGTTAGGTTAAGTTTTTGGTGGACTTGTGATAGACGAAATATCGATGGTGTTTTATGAAGTTTTACGAAGTATTCATCTACGTTTACAAGAATTAAAAATATCTCAAGAAGTTTTTGGTGGAATTGTGATGGACGAAATATCGATGGTGTTTTATGAAGTTTTACGAAGTATTCATCTACGTTTACAAGAATTAAAAATATCTCAAGAAGTTTTTGGTGGACTTGTGATAGACGAAATATATATGGCGTTTTATGAAGTTTTACGAACAATGTTTCCTATCATTTTATGTTGGGCGGTTACAGCACATAAGTTGCAAAGGACGACAGTTGAAAAAGCTGTATATTTGCAGACATTCGGTTAATCTCCCCACTTTCACTCCACACAACTTTTAAACGGCTTAACCGATTTTCATCAAACATGTCTAGGAACACTCGCACATAAGTCACCTTTAATACAAAAAAAATGAAATCACTGCATGCGTTCGGGAGTTATGATGCCATAGACAGACAGACAAACAAACAGACAGACAGACAGACCGTCAAACTTATAACACCCCTCTTTTTGCGTCGGGGGTTAAAAAAGACATATCAAAAAACAAATATTGGATTATATTTCATAAAATTACTCATTAATTAAAATATAAGCCAAATTTCGAAGTTGCCTCGAAGACTTTGCCTTGGCCTCATCTGACAAAACGATCTTCAAATTTTTATCAATCAATCTGCAAAATTGAATAATATTTTTAATAAGTTAGACAAAAATGTATTTGACTTATGACTTACATATTGCTGAATATTTAATTTTTCCAATTGGCCAAAGCTGCGTCCTAGAACTTTTAAGAAGAGACAAACCATCTATCTATATTAATGTCAATTCATAAAATATCCTGATCTAAAAAAATCGACCGCTTCTTAGTTTGGTTGACAAAGCCTACATGAAGATATGAGCCGCCAGCCATATCTCTTTCAGGAGATATGGAGAACCAAAATACTTAAGATTCCCAAGACAGGTGATGACTCAGATTGCAACAATTATGGAGGGTTAACGTTCTTTCGGTACCGAGCAAAATTTTAACGTCGCTGATTATGAATCGCATCTCGCTTGCTGTGAAAGGTACGCTCCGGAAAAACCAATTTGGTTTTCGTCAAAACCGTTCCTGTATACACTTAATAAATACAGTTCTCAACATCTTTGGGCAATGCAACGAGTTTCAATCAGTTGGAAGATCTCGAATACGCAGACGATCCATGTTTATTATGCCATAAGTGCTCCGATCTCCAAGCCAATCTTGAAAAAATCAACAACTGCTCGCGTAAAGTTGGATTGGAAATTAATAGGTCAAAAACGAAAATCATGTGCAGCGGATACTTTGCCACTACGGATCCCAATATTACATTACAGAATAAAAGGTTGGATAGCATTCGATCTTTGTGTATCTGGGCAGAGTAGTTACCAACAAAAGCGGTGCGGACGGAGACGTCAAATCACGCATTTGCAAAGTGAGATCTGCTTTTGCAGAATTGGGCCGCATATGTAAATCTAGCCAACTTACCACCAAAACGAAACTTCGCATATCTAACTCTAACGTGAAGTCTGTGCTCTTTTACGGGTGCGAATCTTGGAAAGAAACATCCAGCATACATTTTCAGATTCACATGTTTATAAGCCGGTGTCTAAGAATAATTCTGCCAATTTAGTGGCTCCAAAGAATTTGAAACAATGATCTATAGTCACGCACCGATCAAACACAAGTAGAGTATGATATCAAACGCCAAATGGAACTGGATCGGTCCTGGGTCTCCAGCTAGGACAGGGAGGCGTACAATCGAAGCAGAAATGCCAATTATACATGGAATGACGTCAACGATGTTAATGCGCATAATAAAGTTAGATTTAAGTTGATTGTTGAGCCTCTATGCTCCACTTAGAAATCCAGATTTCCTAGTACTAGTTTAAAACGCGAATTAAATCTTGTGCGCATTTTCTAGATGGTCTTTGCTTAATAAACCATTTCTTTAAATCATCATTTAAAACTCGCACACAAAAAGTAGAAGAGAAAAATCGGGTTAGCGACTTTTAGATACCCTGAACTCTTCTAACAAGCTAATTAATAAATAACCCTCTTTTGTTTTAATTGGACTAATTGATTAGGGGTGTAAAAAATGTTCGTTTGTTGCTTACCTAAGGAGGCTTTTTTCTTCTAAAAAGCGACATATATAATTTTGACTTAATTTTTTATTATTTTAATACATGTTTCGCAAAATAAACACAAAATCTCTAGTTTTGACCAAATTAAATTTTTAGTTTTTTTTAAATAAAAATTTTTGGTTATAAATTTTTACGGCAAAATAACAAAAGTAAGATGACAATGCCTAAGAAACTGTTGTCAAATTCGCATGGGCTCAATCGAGTATTGGCCTGGACTTTTCAGAGACGCTAATATGCCTCACAAGCTATGGTCTCCATTTTGCACTTGCAACAGATGGATACTTGTGCGACACAGCCCTCTCGTGGTCTAGTTTTAGGCGTGTATGCAGATGAGGAGGATAAAACGGATGCTGGCGTATTAACTCCAACCGCTTGGCGTTACAATGCGGACATGACCAAGAATCGGCTCATAGAAATGCTGCATATGTCGGGACCCATGCCAAAACGCGGTGAGGCACGATTATTATTTGCCGTGGAACCCGCAAGGCAACCTAAATACTCGGCGGTGGCTGTTGTGGGTTTGGGCAAGGAGTGTCTCGGGTATAATCCCTATGAGGCGATGGATGAACAAAAGGAGGCAATACGTCGCTCTGTAGCAATGGCCTATCGTGAGTTGTCCGAATTGGAAATCGATCGCATTGAAGTGGAGAGTTGTGGACATGCTGAATCGGCTGCCGAGGGCGCAGCTTTGGGTACTTGGGTGTATCAAGAACTGCGTTCACAAAAGTCGCGCATCTTTGTACCAGCCATAGATTTGTATTCCAACCCTGATGAAGTTTGCGATATTGAGGGGTGGCGTGTTGGCTTACAAAAAGCGGCGGCACAAAATCTTACGCGGCAGTTGCAGGAGACGCCAGCGAAATTATTAACGCCCACAGCTTTTGCGCAGCATGTCGTGGATCTTCTATGTAAATCTGGCGTAAATGTGGAAGTCAAAGTTGAGGGTTGGGCAGAGTCACAGTCTATGCATGCATTTCTAGCAGTCGCTAAGGCCTCCTGCGAAACACCCGTATTCTTGGAGCTTAGTTACTATGGTACTTGTGCCGATGAGCGACCTATTGTGTTGGTCGGTCAGGGCATAACCTTTGATGCAGGTGGACTATGCATAAAGAAGAAGAATGAACTCTTCAACATGCGGGCTGGTATGACAGGAGCAGCTGTTGTGGTGGCTACTATGCGTGCTGTGGCCAAGATGCGTTTGCCGGTTAATATTCGCGGACTCATACCTTTGTGCGAGAATGTTGTTGGCTGCAATGCATTTCGACCCGGAGATATGGTCAAGTCTATGAATGGCAAGCACATTGAAGTGCAATGCACTGACCATGAGGATGTGTTGGTTTTAGCTGATGCACTGCTTTATGCCCAAAACTTTTGCCCGCGCTGCGTTATCGACATTGGTACTACCTCGGGCTATATGCGTCAAGCACTGGATGAGGCTGCATGCGGAATTTTCACCAATTCTGAAATACTTTGGCAGCAGGTCAAGCATGCCAGCATGCGTACTGGCGATCGTGTCTGGCGTTTTCCCCTATGGAATTATTACTCCAATGCTGTAACCGCTGGCCCACGCAGTGACGTACAAAACTAAGGTGCTGGGCGTGGCGGTCGACCCTGCAAGGCTGCGGCATTTTTACGCGAGTTTGTGCCATGTGGTCAGTGGATGCACATTGATGCTACCAATGTCATGACTACTAATGGGCTTGACTTTGAGTATCTGCGCCGTGGCATGGCTGGACGGCCTACTCGAACGCTAGTCGAGTTCGTAGCACAGTCGGTTTGCAAGGACACTGCTCCACAACACCAAGCTTAAGCATTGTTTTTTACTTTTTAATGTTTAGGAAACTATAATATTATTATTTTAGTATTGACTACATTTTGTTAATTGCTGAAAGTAAAATATATGATTTGGATGCAAAATTTTATTAAAATAGTATCAATTTCATACAGTGTACACTTGGGTATCAACACTGTGATGCCCTTACCATAGAGTCAAATTATTTTTTCAGACGAAATAACCACCTGACAACAGAAACGATAAAAATAAAACTATCTACTTTTTATTTAGTTTAAAACAAATGCCCATGAATCAAATTGATTACAACTTAATGGTACAGACGGTACACGAATTTCTCGTGAGCTGGTTATTGAACTCATTTTTGAAGCTTTTTTGTTATAGATCTTTAGTTTCTTACAATTTTATAATACTATCGAAGTATTTGACTCTTAACACTTGTAAACCATGATTGTTTTTATATTGCCAAAATCATGTACAAATGGCAAAAAAGGGTATTTAGCTCGATAGCTAAGAGAGTCGATACTCTCATCCTGTTGTACGACAAATATCTATGCACATACATACATACATATTCATTGTAGCTTCATGGCAATGATTTTTTTTAAAGCAGGTTGACCAGAAAAATAATAATATAATAATATATATAATATATACGATGCTATCCTAAACAACAACAAATTATTGTCGTTGTAGATATATGTAAACGGAAAGTGATTCCGTTTTTTGATTATAAAAAACAAATATTACCCTCATGTTCTTGTAAAAAAAAGCATTTGAATTTCAAGAAATTTATACATAATATTATGTTATTATAATCAACAGATTCCTTTATTTAGCAAATATTTATTTATATATTCATTTATATTTATAAATATTACCACATAAAGCTTCTTGTTTATTAGAATTAAATAGCAAAATAAATAAACACTTCTAAAACATAATTTCTTCCACCAAATTTCACGATGTATTTACCGCATCGGGTTATACCATACCTTTCAGCGATTTAAAGGCAACATTACGTTGAAAAAAGGATTTGGACTAGTTTCTGAGAAAATTTAATACATTCTGCAGTAACACTACGAACAAGAACGACTATGCGCAGTTGATAACAAACAAAAATTTATGATCTGTTTAAGGACACAAAAAAAAAAAGACATCTGTGATTTCAACAATGGTTCTCCGGTTATACTAATTTGTTCAAAAAGTTCACGGAATCATAACCGTGTTGCGCTCTCGGTCAACTCATTTGGTGTCTCCTATTTGCTTTCTTAACCTGCCACATCTGTCATTGACATTCTACTCTTATGCCAACGAAGGATCCAATAATCGCAACATTTTCATACCCTCCTTCATACCTTTCAGACCCCCCAATGATACCTAAAGTATGATCAGGGTGACTAGAGAAGTCGACATATGCTATCCACTTCAGTTTGTATGTCTGTCTGCCTGTCTGTCTGCATAAAAGCCTAGATGGCAGAGATTATTCCATAAGAGACAAATTTATTTTACTTTTTTGGTATAGGAGTTACATTATATAGCTCCCATAGTGGTGGCCCAGGGGACCTAAAAAAAACCCAAATCTTTAGATAAATAATTCGATGGTTTATGATGATAAATTTGGTACTCAATAGTTTTTTATAGTTCCTAAGCACTTAACCAAATTGGATAAAAATCGGTTAACTATATCATATAGCTCCCATAGAAACGACCAGTCAAAAAACATTTTTGATTAAAAATTTTGTAGTTTAGGGTTGTTTATGAAAGTATCGTAACCTAATTTGGCAATCAAATGTCTTTTGGTGTTCTTAAGCAACATACCGGATTTGATTGCAAACTATGGGAATGCTCAGGAAATTAAAATATTTGAATTTAAGTAACTGTTTTAGAATGTTCAGGTTCATTATTCCATCCAGAATGTTTGATATATTTTTAGAGCACAGCATCTGAAAATAAAATACTTTTTTTTAAATAAAGCACTTCCTTTGTTTTAGTTATTTCACTTTGTTTTTATTTCAACAATAACAATAATTATAAAAAATATAATAACATACCGTAACTAACAATTTTTGCTTGTTTATTTTGTAACCCCCGACGCAAAAATAGGGGTGTTATAAGTTTGACGTGTCTGTTTGCTTGTCTGTTTGTCTGTTTGTCTGTCTGTCTATGGCATCGTAGCTCCCGAACGCATGCAGTGATTTCAATTTAGTTTTTTTGTATTAAATCGCACTTATGTGCGAGTGTTCCTAGACATGTTTGATGAAAATCGGTTGAGCCGTTTAAAAGTTGTGGGGAGTAAAAGTGGGGAGAAAAACATCAACTTTATTCGATTGGCTTAAAATTTGGTCCTATTGTAGCTGACGACGCCACTGATTCGAATCTGAGGTTATTTTTGCTCTATCTCTTCTCGTTTAGAAGTTATGGCCATTTGAAGTTAAAAACATCAACTTTGTCCGATTGGCTTAAAATTTGTCTGTCTGTCTGTGGCATCATAACTCCCGAACGCATGCAGTGATTTCAATTTTTTTGTATTAATGGTGACTTATGTGCGAGTGTTCCTAGAGTCCCCCAACGCGACGTATTTTTTTTAGAATTATTCATAGATTCTTAGGTACTTTAACATTAAGTTTCTTTTATTATTTTTTACTTTTTAAATGAAAATTACGTAAGTTCTTGTGTCGGGGGTTTTTTAAATTTTTAATTTAATTTTTTATTTTTCAATAATGTTTATTTTTTTTTACAATTTTGAGTCCAAAGTTAAAAAAACGCGTCGTCTTAGAACAATTTTTACCATATTTATCTTATATAAAGACAGCTGTTTTTGGATAAATTTTTAAACTTATAAATTTTTTTTTTGCTTTAAATTAAATATATGCATTTAGATACATTAAAAAATGTAAAAAATTCCATTTCGTCCATACTGCCTGCAGTATTTTTTGAGGTATTATTTATTGCTATGAATAGTGGCAGCTGTGGCCGCAACTCGGCGTTGCCACTTGGGCGACATTTTTGCAACACTGTTTTGATTTGTATTTTAAAAACGAGATGCCAAACAAAACAAAGTAGGTTTCACTATATAATTATAATTTAAATCGCACACGATAAAATGCAACAACCTACTGCCCATAATGTGGACTGGCAAGCGGCACAGAAGCGCCTGCTCGAGGAGCGCCAAATCCAACAACGCCAGATTTTAAGCTTGGAGCTGCGTAACCTCTACCAAAAGCTGGGATTACAGCACCAAAGTTCAGCAATAGACGATAGCGATGCAGATGGCAGCATCCAAGAAACGCAGGAAGACAATCAGCAGGACTCGGCACAACACCTCGATATACAAGCGCCGCGTCATGCAGTTAAAGAATTGAATGATTTTAATGAGTATGAGAATGCGCCGACAGCAACTGCAAAGCCTAAGCAACCATATCTACGACGAGGCGAAGGACTTAAACAACGCTTTATGATACACCCATATAAGCTGCGTATTAATAACTTGCCGCGCTACAAATTTGCAAACTCGCATCCACAGCTTCGCAGTCCAGCACCTGTTAAACAGACACGCAGCATTCTAAAAACGCGTAATGAAGTCAAAAGTCAGAGAAATAAACCACAAAATCCAACACAGTCTTTGGATTACAATGAGCAGCGTTTTCAGCAGATGTTGATCAACTCAAAAAACATTTGCAGTTCCACGCCAGATCTTAAGTCTTCCTCTGCCTCAACAAACACTAGTGTATCACCTAAAGTGCGCTTCGTAGAGCTTAATTCAGCGGAACACGTCAAAGGTCAATCTGCCGATGATGAACAGTCAACCGAAGCCAGTCCTATGACTGGTATAAGTTGGGCTAAGGTCTTAGACACACAACAAATAAAGCCAATTCCTCTTGTGCAACGTCATACGGCTCAAATACGCGTTGAGAGTGACGATAACATTAGTTTTTTTGAACTCTTGGAGCAAAAAGCCAGTGAAGGCAGTATTGATACGAACTCCAGCTGCATACGTGCTTTTATGGCACGCAAAGAACAGCGTACTAAGCTGGATGAAGATGATAGTGATCAAATTTTCGTACCAGCGCAGCTTAGGGAAATGCCCTTGCAACCCAAAGTCTGCGAGGTGTTTAGCCAAAACAATAAAGATGACGAAGAAAATGAAGATACGGTGTCCTCGGCGCTTACGCCCATACCAGTCGGAAAGACTCAGGTGCATGTACGGTTTTCCGATTCTAATGACACACACGAGTACATAGATGAAACTATAGCAGCTGATTCCACATTGCAGGGCAGTCAAAATGTGCAGCTCTTTGAGCAATTTAAGTCTGCCTTGTTTCAGGCGCTGGAACACCAGAAAACAAAACAGAAACCATCAGCGGCTGATGAGTCATTAAAGCAGGATCTCATAAATAAAGCTGATTTGCTGCGAAAGCGTTTGGAAGATCTAGAGTTGGAAATGTCTAACGTTAAGGAACAAAAGGAAGAGCTCCTGCGGTACAAACAAAAGCTTGAGCAGCAGCAGGACCAATACGCCCAGGAGCACATGGAGGCAATGGAGCGTGTGCATGACGAGAAGATACAAGCCGAGATCTATCTGCATGATGAGCGAATGAAAATTGAAGATGAACGTCGAAAGTTCGAACAGCAAATGCGTATGCAAAAGTCCAGTGCGAACAGCAAGGAGAAAAAAGAAAAAGCAGCGCTCCAGCAAGATGTGGAGGCACTACAGTTGCAGCTTAAGCAAAAGGAGCAGACGCACGTGTCCGCGCAGGCGCGTTTACGTGCACAGCTTCGTGCCACTGAGAAGGAACATCGCTGCTATCGCGATGAGATAGAATCGCTTCAAAGGGAGAACAAACGTTTGGAGCAGGAACTAGTAAAGCTGGGACGCGAGAACAATAACAAAATGTTGCAAGAAATTAATAGGAACAAAGCGCGCCTAGCGCCCCAGAAGGTATTGGTTTTTATGCTAACATCCAATTTTGTTATATTCAAAATATAAAAATTAATAAATTTTACAGATGCCGGCTTTAATACACAGCGTAGAAGAAGCAGCGCCGGAAAAACCAGCAAAACAGCGTGATACTCGTCGCCGCAGCCACATTAGCGAGATTAATCAAACTCATAGCAGAAGTCGCTCCCTGGACAGAACAAAAAAGCATAAGGAGCCAAAGCCTTTAGAGGAGAGCTATGCTTCTAGCAGTTCCAGTGAGTTAAACGAACTTGAGAATTTTGAGGCTGAAGAAAATGATTGCAAGTCCAAAAAATCAACTACACAGTCCACTGACGACAATGCCAACGAGTTTAAACGTGAAATAGTCAACGCTGATGGCAGTAGGGATATATTGTATTCTAATGGCAATCTTAAGAAGATAAGTGCAGATGGCATGACTGTGCGCATGTTATATTTCAATAAGGATATTAAAGAAACGGATATACGTGCGGGAACTGTAAAATATTACTATGCAGAGAATAATACCTGGCAAACCGAATACTTGGACGGCTTGCAAATACTCGAGTTTCCAGGTGGCCAAACAGAGCATCGGCATAAGGATGGCAGAATTGAGATACACTTTCCTGACAATGCTATAAAATTTATGGATCCCAGTGACGCCGAGAAGCTAGAGGAATGGCGCTATCCAGATGGCACGCATGTTGTGCGGTTACGCAATGGTGGTAAGATATTGAGTATGCCAAATGGTCAAAAAGAAATACACACAAAGCTGGATAAACGGCGCGAGTATCCCGATGGCACTGTAAAACGCGTTTTTCCCGACGGCAGTCAGGAAACGCGATACTCGAATGGACGCGTGCGTCTAAAGGACAAGGATGGCAAGCTTTTAATGGATACAGACTATTCTAAAAATTAAAGTTTATTTTTATAATTATTTTAAGATATAAAAAAAAATTTATTTTAAAACAATTATTCTGATTCCGATTCGGATTCCGCTTCCGATTCTGATTCCGCTTCCGATTCTGATCCCGCTTCCGCTTCTGATTCCGATTCTTCTGGCGATGCGTTACCTTCATCTAGGCACTCTTCATCGGTATGGCCTCTGGCCGATTCGGATTCCGATTCGTCAGGGGATGCGTTGCCGTCATCTAGGCACTCTTCATCGGTAAGGCCCCTGGCCAGCTTCACACGCTGTTTAAACATTTCCGGTTCCTCATCATATATTTTGGCGCCAAGCTTTATCATTTCATCAAATGTAAACTCATTTTCTGCGCCTGCGCGTTGTCCCCAGCTGTACACTGTTTTGGGATCTTCATAGCCACTGGATTGATGACGCTCGCGCTTTAAATATAGCTGTTTAACAAATGTATCCTCTATAAGTTTCTTAACATTGTGGCCAAAGACATTGTGCTGCTCATTTACATCAATTTGTAAGTTAAGCAAGATGCGATATAGTCGGTTTTCCTCCACTTCGCCGCACATAAAAATGTATGCCAATATAATGACAAGCAAACAATGTTGGCTTCGCTGAGTATCGGTTAACTCTTCAGCCGACACAATGGGTTTCTCGATGTAGCACATAATTTTTTGGCCCGGTCCCTCCGCAGTGCACATCTTTATGCCGTAAATGTCTTCCAGCATTTTGGTGATTATCTCAATGCGGCTGGAGTAGTCACGCGGGCTAATGTCTAGCGACTTGAGCATCTCACTGTATTTGATGGGAATGCCGCTTGCAGATTGTGTTAATATAAAATTGAGAATATATCTCACTTTTTCGTCGCATTTTGTAACTGTTTTTATTATTTCAAAAATTTAGTTAGCTTTACACTTTTACAATTTTTTTTATTTTTATAATATTTGTTTTGATTGAAGTTAGCTATAACAAATTACAAAGTTAGATCTACAATTATGATAAATTTAAAAAAAATGGCGTACGTAAAGTCGGGCGCGAACGACTTTGGGATACCCTGTACCACTAGCTTGCAATATAAGCCGGTTCCTTCATAAAAAAAACCAAAAACAGAAAAATTTGTAAGCAACAATTTTTTTTACCGATCGTTCCTATGGGGGCTATATGATATAGTTAACCGATATCGATCAAATTTGACACATTGCTTTAATACTTTTAAAAAGATCTGATTGCCGAATTTAGTTCAAATATCTTTAAAAACAAAAGAAACACATCGAATTTTGTATAAAAAACAATTTTTTCACCGATTCCTCCTATGGGAGCTATATGATATAGTCCACCGATTTTGATCAAATTTGGTACAGTGATTGGGAACTATAAAAAACTTTCGATTGCCAAATTTCGTTACGATATCTTCATAAACAAACGAATTATTCATCTAAAACGCTTTTTTTTTCGAGGTCGTCTCAAACACCCCCATGGGAGCTATATAATTTATCCCCGATATCAAAAAAATAAAATAAACTTGCCTCCTATGGAATAATATGGGATCTAATGTGAAAGTTTGGTAACTCTAGCTCTTACCATCTCTGAGATCTAGGCGTTCACACGGACGGACGGACGGACAGACGGACAGACGGACGGACGGACAGACGGACATGGGTATATCGACTTCTCTATTCACCCTGATCATATTTTAGGTAACTTTGGGGTGTCTCCGACGTCTCCTTCTATATGTTACATACATTTTCGGCTTGCACAAACTTAATATACCCTTGGACCATACGGTACAGGGTATAAAAATAAAAAAATATTAAGCTTTACACTACATATGCATATATATATATATATATATATATATATAGCATGCATATAGCAAATACAGCTTACGTGCGCTCACGCACTGTATATAACAGCAGCTTTGCCGTCGGCATTTCATTAAATAAAACAAGCAAAACAGCTTGCACTATGCACCTGTTATTACATATTCATACATATATCACCAACACGCGCTTGCACTCACACACACGCACTGCATATTAACTTAGACGCGCACGAAACCGAAACCGCCCACGCACTTCGACTTAACACGAAAGACTAAACGCATCGAATGACGAAAGAGTGCAACGAGCATGCGCAGAAAGAGAAAAAGCTTCGCCAAATTCTAAAGAGAAAGCAAAATATGCCAAATTACACAAACAATTCTGAAGTGCACTAAGAGAAGCTTTAAATATGAAATCTGCAGCTGCGTTTGGTCACTATGATAATTAAATGAGCTGGAATTAGGCTGCGCGTGCACAGAACGTGACGTCACTTATCAGCGCGATTAGCCGCATGATTTTTTTGTGCGCTAATTTCATCATCAGCTCCTATAGACCACAGCAGGGCCGGCGGAAGCCCTATGTATGGTGGGTAGTACTACCCTACTAATTTTGGGCGTGGGTAATTACCCACCTGAATTTTTGGTAATTTGAATAAACAATTATATTTGTAAATTATCTATTTTTATGCGTAATAGGCGTGTGAATTTTTCTGAAGTACACGGAGAATAAATCCGTTCTTAAAAAAGTCATGACTGCGTGAATTGGCGCATGGGGGATAAAATCTAACACAGTAAAGTGTGCTGCATGATTGGCTTACATGGCTGTCATAATAATTATATCTGCAGTGGGCGCGCCCTACGGGCGTGCAGGACTGTCTAGTAAATATAAAATCTCAAAATATATAGTAATAAAATTGACTGTGAAAAAATTACACTTCTGGTATTCGCTAAAAAAAAAAAGAAAATTTTCACTGTAGAAACTGTTGTATTTACCGCACACATTGAGAAAATTAGAAAAAAGTTTATTTGCATTAATTTAATTTGTTAATTTTCAACAAATCGTTGTGATATCGACCGAGCACTGACTATTCACTGCAATGCTCATAATCTAAATCTGGCAGTTCAAGATGCAATTGAAAAAGTTCTTTCCGCAAGAAAATTCATTGGTGAGGTTAAGGAGTTGATCAATTTTGTTAGAGATTCTCCAAAAAGAGTCGCGCAGTTCAAAGGTCTACAAGCTGATCCAGAAAATAGTGATGAAATATCTCCTACCCTTGTGGCGTACTGTCCGACCCGGTAAGATTCAACTTTATATAACAGACTATAAAAACAGATTGTCAAAATATTTGTGTCGTGCTACAGATGGGTTGTGCGAATAAAGTCGCTTAAAAGCGTACTGGCCAATTATAGGAACTTGACGTCATTTCTGCAAAAGATTTTCGAAGATCCAGAAGTCGACTGCACTGTGGCTGCAAAAGCATCAGGTTTTCTAGAGCGAATGAGGTCATTTTCTTTTCTTTTCCTCCTAATTTCGTTGATAGAAATTTTTTACAGAATCGAAATTCTCAACAAAGATCTTCAAAAGGCAGAGCTTTGTGTTGTCGACTCGTACAGAAAAATGGAATCTGTAACCTTTGCATTAGATAATTCCCGTGATTCAAAGTTTCTAGCCATTTGGCTCAAGAGTACTGAGTTTTCAGAAAGTAATGATGATATTGATGAACCAAGTTTGCCGCGTCAACGCAAAATCCCCAAGCGAATCGACGATAGTAGTGTAGAGAATCACATTTTCAAAACGCCGGAGGAGTATTATCGGAAAATGTATCACAAGATTTTTGATCAAGTCGTTTGCGCACTGAAAGGAGGATTTCAATCTGATTCAGCCGAAATGTACAAGATATTAGAGAAGTTCATTCTTGGTGAAGAAGTTGATGTACAAAAAATTTTTAAATTTTACAAAGAAGACTTTGACGAATTCAGATTAGTAAGCGATCGAGATATGGCTCTGAGTATCATGAGAAGCAAATCCAAATCACCAGTAGCTCTGAAAGACGTTGTGACATTCATGCGCGAAAATTCCTGGTTCCTTGGAATTGTTCCTGAGTATGTGCCCTTTACTCGATTGATCATGACTATTCCGGGTTCGTCTTGCTCTAACGAAAGAAGCTTTTCTGTTTTACGTAGGGTGAAAAGTTATTTGCGCTCAACAATGCATCAAAAACGACTCAACCACGTAGCTATAATGCACTCATCCCCTGATGCAGTGGATAAGCTGGATTTAGACATTTTGTTGAATGAATTCATTAAAAAAAATTCTAAAAGAATGTCAGTATTTGCACTGCAGAAGTAGAAAATTGTCAATGAGTTGAAAGAATGTAAAGTGAAGAATAAATCATTGCTCATAAATTAGAATACGTTTCTCATTTTCCCGATTCTTTCCTTAAATTCTCGCTTAAAATGTAGTATAACAAAATTTTTTTCTCATTTTCCGCTTACATTTGATACCAGTAGAAGTACCCACCTGGGTTCCACACATTCCGCCGGCCCTGGACCACAGTATGTTTAACTTTTTTGCGCAGATAAAATCATTTCATGTAGGCAATTAAATCTATAAAAGAAATTAAGTCATATAATTTGTAGTTGAATCTGAAGTTCCTGCGGCTCTCACTAGCTTCCCCTGAAATATCTTAGTTTTTATAAAGGTTTAAAAAAATTGTATGAGGCATTGTAAAATTTATTCTTTTTAGTTAGTTTGGTTAGTTTTGAGAGCTGATCATGTGCTGACCATGCATAGGTGCGCGAAATAATTGAACAAACATAAAAACATTTTTTAATATAATTTTTCTTTAAAATTAACAAAATAACAATTCAAAAAATGCCAAAGAAAGTTTTAAAATGGTTAGGTAACATTTTGCAAAAATTAAATGAATATTTTCCGGAGCGAAATAAATGAACAATTTCATTATTATGTTATTTTCTTAAATTAACTTAAATAAAACATTATTTAATTTACTTAAATTACTTTAATGTGCCCTCCCTTGCTATTTAATGTCTTTATTATACGCCCTGACATTGAATCTATTAACTTTTGGAGTTAGGATATATCCAATTTCGCCCACTCCTGCACAATAGCCTCCTTTAACTCTTTCAATATATTAAATTGTCTTCCGTGCATGTAAACTTTGCTGGAAAGTATGCCCCAAAGGTTTTCTATAGGGTTTAGATCTGGACTTTTTGCTGGCCATTCCTAAACCGGAATTTGCTTCTCATCAAAAATTTTTTGTGTGTACTTCGAGACATGGATCGGAGCATTGTCCTGTAGAAAAGTCCATGAATCTCCATAATATTTTTCTCCAAAATCAATAAGTTCTGCGTCTAATAGTTGAACATATTTCTCAGAGTTCATTTTGTTTGTTACGAAACATATTGAACTCTTTCCAGCATATCCAAATGACCCTCCTTGAAATTACGTGACATTTTGACCTACTTTGGAGCCCTAGTATCCCTATAATAAAATTGATAGCCATCTGGACCATCTAAATTAAATTTTTTTGTCATCACTGAAGATAATATCTTGCTACTCTAAGTTCCAAAACCTATGAGTTTCTGCAAAGTGCATTCGGGCAAGTTTATTCCGAGGGAGTAGTTGACATTTAATTAGCCTTTTTTCGTACGAAACGCTTTGATCAGCCCTCAAAATTTGTTGCACTCGACGCTTTGATACAGGCAGAGCCAGTTCGTGACAA
>JBAMAX010000931.1:0-13599 GCA_037043745.1 Chymomyza amoena | reverse complement strand
TAAGATGTATCTATAATAACATTGATTTGCCAGAAGTGATTGCAGTATATACCACTGTCGTCTACTACCCTGGGAGAATCATATTGTTGCAGTAAAAATAAATGGATTGTTTGGTTAGTCAGACTTTGAAACCTGCTTTTTGGCGACTGATAGGACGTTTTTTGAACTAGTTCTTAACCTACAGTCACTTTTTTGATATTGGAAGACTTTTCAGGCAGTAAAACTTTATCCTCAATTTTTTTTAATAAGCCTAGAATTAGCCGCCATAGCATGATAGTATTGGTAAATGTGCAGTGTATATTATAGTTACAATTACAGTCGACCTATTTTGTTTTTGTTATACCTCGGTTGAGTAGCTCCAGTTTAGTTTGTCTAAGTGCTCCATAGTCCACAATACGTTTAGGATATGTATGTGGCTAACTAAGCTAAAGCCTCAACTTTTTTGAACAGACCTCCAACAGAGACATATATACGGATACCGCCCACACGCCCACACACTCACATTAAATCGCCATTGTGGTGCTGTGGCAAAAAGTTTCTATTTGTTTATTTATGTACAGTTGTGTACTCGCAAAAATGCATAACTTGAATAAGTAGGACAAACATTTCGTTGCTGACCAAGCTCTCATAAATAGCATATCATACAATAACAATTGGGTCCACATGGCGTATGAGCCATATGCAGGCACATACAATTGTGTATAAGGGTAAACTTCTGTGGGGACCAGACAACCAAAAATTTATCATTTCGTAGAATTTTTGAGCATGTTCTGTAGTGTTTTTGCTAGTTAGTCGGAATTCACTCTCTAAATGAAATTTCGACTACCCGAATCGATTTTTTTTTTTGGCTTTTGTGTATCCGTCACTGACATGTTTGTGTATCTTAGGTCTACGGCGTATAGTGAAAGAGCTGGGTTAATTTCGAATTTCTTCTACTCCTATTTCTTTTGGTTTAGCCAGAAAAACAGTCAGAAATTTTGTACGAGCAGCACATAGTAAAGTTTTTGCTAAAGCCACATTAAAGTTACTTCAGAAACGTTAACAACTTTAAAACCAAATGCTTTAGAATGGCATATATCACGCGTATTTCTAAGTACTCATTTTTGAAAGCAGTTGTTAAGCCAAATTTCATTACAAGCTGTTGTAATGATAAAAAATACCACAATATATATGCCGATTAACTTTTTAAAAGATCATATGAGCTACGAGGGCTGTTTAAAAAGTAATCCTACCAAAGAAATTGAAAAATTGAATATTTTTATTGAATTTATTTATTTCATATATTTATTTTCTTAACAAAATCTTTATACTGTAAAACGTTAGCTCTTGGTGTGTGTGTGTGGCTGTGCTTAAGTGTGTGTAAGCGAAATACTAAAACTAAGTTAAATTTATGGGGTCGTGGGAGCAAAATTTTCACGGGGTGCCATGTGTGTGTTTTTTGCGCATTATTGGAAAAGCTTAGACACAAGCTGTGAAAATAGATTACAACTGTTTGCTATTTTTTTTATTTTTATGTTAAGTTTATGGAAAACTATTGAATTTCAATATTCTTTTATGCAGCTAAATAAATTTTTCTTTAAAGCAATTTATTCTAGTTTTTCAGTGTGCTGTGTTAATAATTTTGCTTCGAAAGAGTTGGTCTTTTACGATTTATATAAAGTGGATTTTGTTACAACTTTTTCTTTTAGTTTCGATTAGAACCACTACGATTAAATTGACGTGAAAACCATATTTATTCATTTATAGATTATTCATATATTTATCGTATTTATTTATATGTTCATAGAATATTTATGACTGAATATTATTCATTCATGTACTATAGCAATATTTTAATTTATGATGATTATAGTACGTCATTTGGCTTATTACTCTATACGCTCCAATGATCATAAATTAACTTTAATAAACATTTTTGCAATATTGAAAATAAATCTTAGGGCTTACCTCATTTTCAAAATGTTGGTCAAAAAAGTTTAACGATTTCTCGTCGATTCTTTTCTTGCTCTCAGAATGAAGAAAATGCAGTAACTCAAGGAAAAATTTTGAGAAATAATAAGACTAGTTTTGTTTAAAGTCTATACCGGGAGAATTGCTTTATTGCCAAAAATGTTTCCAGTTAATTTCAACTTAAAACTTAAAAAAATTTAAATTTTCAGTTTTGGAGAGATTGGGTCAAGAGTAAACTTATGTATCTATATTGAACAATGTGTTCTTAGTTATTGAACTGAATTCAGCTGACATAAGTTTCACATGACGACATTGTTGATGTTCCTTAATTAGTTAAGCAGAAGTACCTGCAGCATCGGTTACAACCGCAGCTGCATCTGCATCCTGTCATAAGGGAAATGCAAACTTGGAACCTAACAAGGACGTGCCTACATGTAATCCATATCACCAAATGTCATCAGTTGGCATAGATCCATCCATTGGAGGGGCAATAACAAATAAGCTGCCAGCCAAACTTCGATACTTGTTTACGCCCACGCGAGTTAGCCGCGTTCTGATGTACTCGATATATGCTCAAGTGTGAGTGTTCGTGTGTGTGTGTGTGAGATAGGCAGTGGCGTAGATGGGACAGACTTAGGGAACCCATAAGCGAACTTAAGAAATTGAAATTATGTCTGTATATGTATTTTATCTTTACTGAATATATTTCCAGCACCTACAAAATCGGAACAAAATGGCGTAAGTAAAGTCGGGAGCGGACGACTTTGGGATACCCTGTAACACTACCTTGCAATAAAATCGGTTCCTTCATAAAAAACCAAAAACAGAAGAATTTTTAAGCAAACATTTTTTTTTTATCGAGCGTTCCTATGAGCTATATGATATAGGCAACCGATTACGATCAAATTTGACACTGTGCTTTAATATCTTAAAAAATGGCCGATACCCAAAGTCTGGCGCGGACGACTTTAGGATACCCTGTACCACTAGCTTGTAATAAAGTCCGATTTCTTAACAAAAAACCAAAAACAGAAGAATTTTTAAGCAAACATTTTTTTTGTTTACCGATCGTTCCTATGGGAGTTATATGATATAGTCAACCGATTTCAATGAAATTTCACACAGTGCTTAAATACCTTAAAAAAGATATGAATGCCAAATTTATTTCAAATATCTTTACAAACAAACCAAAAACATCGAATTTTGTATAAAAAACGTCTTTTTGGAACGATTGGTCCTATAGTCAAACGATTTGGATTAAATTTAGTACAGTGCTTAGGAACTATAAAATACTCGAATGTCAAATTTGTTCCCAATATCTTAACAAACAAACGAAACACAACAAATTTTGTTAAAAAATCGATTTTTTGATAGATCGGCCCTATGGGAGCTATATGATATAGTCAACCGAGATTGTTCAAATTTGACACATTGCTTATGTGGTCTAAAAATTTCCAAGCGCCAAATCTGGTTACGATACTTTTTATTAAAAATCGAAATATAGCGAATTTTTCTTTAAAAAGTTATTTTGACCGATCGGTCCTATGGGAGCTATAGGATATAGTCAACCGATTTCGATCAAATTTGGTACAGTGATTGGGAACTATAAAAACTTTCGAATACCGAATTTGGTTACGATATCTTCATAAATAAATCAATTATTCATCTTAAACGCTTTTTTGTCGAGGTCGTCTCAAACACCCCCATGGGAGCTATATAATTTATCCCCGATATCAAAAAATAAAATAAACTTGTCTCCTATGGATTAATATGGGATCTAATGTGAAAGTTTGGTGACTCTAGCTCGTACCATCTTTGAGATCTAGGCGTCTACACGGACAGACTGACAGACGGACAGACGGACATGGGTATATCGACTTCTCTAGTAACCCTGATCATATCTTAGGTAACTTTGGGGTGTCTCCGATGACTCCTTCTATATATTACATGCATTTTCGGCTTGCACAAACTTAATATACCCTTTGTACCATACGATACAGGGTATAATTAATGACCATTAAAAAGTTTGAGATACGTCTTATCTTTATATATTAGGGTCCTCGTTGAGACTTGATTGTAAAACTCTGCTTCATACGGATGAATATGCCATTGTCCCCCGGACAAAGAAATTTTGAAATTAGAGCCCATTTCTCTGTAAAAGATTCTCCCGGCTATATCCCACCTTGTTATTCACTCTATTATTTGAGAATAGAAGTCTAAAAGATATAAGAAAACCAAATATATTTAAACTAACAAATGTATTAGGAGTAATTTTGGTTAAATATATGGCTTAGTTTTGAAATATATCTTAAGGTCTATATGACTTGATCGGAAAGGTCTATCGTTCAACAATTCTTTTGCATACATGCGACTTATCTCAGACCGAAATTGAGGCTTTAAATCGTATGATGGACTTTTTTTTTAAAACGATTGAAAATCGAGCTAGGGACTCGAGAGAACCTTAAGAGTTTATTTGCAGTCCACTCACTACACCAACGCATACACAAACTGCTCCCATCATTTCGTTATGTATGGTTTCTATTATTATTGGTTTCACCAAGTGCAGCCAATTCTGTTTTTACACAGTTTTGAAATAAAGCAGTCTAGACAAAATTGTTTTTCATTCGATTTAGCCCTATTGAAAAAAAACAACATTTGCTTTAAAAATAATCTTTTAGAAATTTATTTATGGAATACCCTTTTCTAATTTATTTTCATAATAGCTTAAGGATTTATTTCATGTCTTTTTTGAGACGGTCTTTTCTGGAACGTATCTACCAGTTAAAAACAGAATTAGGTATTTATTCCTTCAACTGAATTCAGCAAAAAACTGTCAACAATCAGAGATACTAAATTTTAAAGAATGATATTACGGCGTTTATACGCCTCAATCTTGAAAAATTCATAAGCTCGCTGAAAAGTTCAACAAAAATTCCATTCAACTTAAAAACAAAATTGTTGTTAAAATGAGACAGGAACCTTTAAAGATATCGTCCCACAAAAAAATGGAATGCAAAAATATCCGAATATGTTATCCTCTACTTAAACTAAAAATTTATCTATGCCACTGGTGAGAGGCTATAATTAAATGCTATTTTATCGTACAGCTGCGCTTGATGATGCAGATGCGAGCGCTTTTGAAGATTGGGTTTGAGCTAGGGGCACTAATCTGGATGTATGACAGCAGCTGTAACTCAGCTCATACAACCTCATGACGTCTAATCCCTTGCGGGCTTAAGGCATCATTTGCAACGGATTGTACGAACATCTGCAATTATACTTACACCGAATACACGTGAAATACGGCTCATTAAACTTGAAAAAATAACAATTTACTTGATTTCACTCCTCAATTTACCGATGTCGAATTTCAACATGTAAATGTACATGGTATATGTACAAGTACTATGTAGTATATGTGTAGGTGGTACACATGTGTATGTGTAGCCATGGCCATGGAAATTAAATACGTATTAAGCCACAGGCGTTGTGATTTCTGGAAAAGACTCTTTTTCGATGTTGATGTCACTGACTTTAAAGAATTTGAACACGCTACGCTTTGTTGAAGCACTCAAAAATTATTTAACTCAATGTCAGTGCCAAATGTCAAAGTTCCTTCAACTAAGGAGATCAGTGGGCAATATGCAGGCAGCACGTGGCATGCCTCCTACGAAACATTCAGACTAACAAATTTGCCAAGCCTTTATAAAACGAAACGTGTAGACTTAAAAAGATTTGTGCCAGCTTCATATTCGAGCTTTTACTTTATAGGAAATGTATTAACACATTAAAACCACTTGGACTAGACTCAAATATTATAATAAATAAGGCATGCATAATTTATTTTCAGAGACTTACAGACCAAGTTTAAATTTCAAATAAATACAAGACCAATCAATATTTAAAGAAGAATTATGTACGTTTGTTGATGTTAGCCTAATAAATGAGGGCTTAAAAGAATTTTAAGGATTTCAAGAGTTTGCAGAGTGTCTAATAACGGACTTGAAGTGGGGTTTACTAAAAATAAGGAGACACAACTTTCGCTTATACCTTTTAAACAAGGACACGACCGGCTGCTTTAAGTGCTAAATTCCTATTGTCTTATTCATTTGGTTTTTCATTTTTGGTTTAAGTTTTAGCCTAGTGTTTAGTTATTTTCGGTCTTGGCCTGCTATTTGATTATATCAAATCTTTACTTGTACTCCGTCAATACGATAATTTAGTCTTTTACAGTCGAACTTCCATGCAACGAATTTTTTTAAAACAAACTTAAAAAAAGATAGTACTGGTGTATAACAAATATCCTTTATAACGAGTCAATATTCTGCGAATTCGCCTTAGGCATATATTTAACATTTAATAAATGACAATTTATTAACCAACTCAATTGCATTTTGCTAAATTTAATTGGTTTTATTAAGAATGTCAGCAGCAACAATTAAAACCATAAAGATCGATGATAGAAATCGACGGGACAGTTGAAAAAATGCATACACGCAGAGTAAAATTAATTATAAAATTAAAATGTATTCAAATTGTTTGAAAAGTGCTACTAACCACAAGGCAATCAGAGCACTTTGCCATAAATTCCCCAAACACGTAAATTACTATTAATATTATTATTATGAGAAAAAATGAATAAGCGCAAATCGAATTGAGCGTATATAAATAACATATAATATGTAATGTAATTCAAATATTAATTTGCATTTGTACAATAAGTTGACGACTATAAAATATTCTTTCACACTCTTGTACATGGCTAATTAGAGATAAAGTATACGAACTCAAGGCTATTTTATATGACTTTGAAGGTGTGATCAGATACCAATAATAGTCACTAACAACGAAGTCTAAATATATTCTTCCACGAACAAATTTTGACCTTCGGTCGAAGAAATTGTTTCGTTTAAATATAACACAGCCACCCAAAAAAAAATATTTTTTCGGGTATCGGACCTCGGATTCGGTTTCAGCGACCCCGAAAACATATAGTAAACATGGTCTGACCGCCAGACCCGAAAATATATATTTTTTTTGTGTGGCTGTGTAATTTAACTATCTACAACTTAGTGTATTAATTCCGCAATATTCTTTATTCATGGCTGGAGAAAAATTTTATAAAATTTCCTGCAATGCATGGAGATATGTAACCACATAATCATAGTTAAACTCACCAAAACCATTTAAAGGGTATATAAAGTAATAAAAATGTCAACCAAATTATCTACAAAGACATTTAATCAAGACGGGAATGAATATCACCATGGGACTACGTGACGTATGATTAACATAAAATAGCATAATAAAGTGCGCTAGACTAAATTTGGGTTCTGTTTAAGACAGGTAACAACATATTAAGTTAGTTGCTTGCTAGATATGTTCAGACGTTTTCTATTTTGCTGGAAATTGAAAAAATTCTTGCAGCACTATGTATAATTATTAATAAAAAGGGAAATATAAAAATCGGTTAAAGAAAGAAACTTAAGATTAAAGGCAAGTGTGTTAAACGGTTGAAGACAAGATCTCGAAAAACAAAACTATTAGAAAAACCTAAATGTAAATATATATAAAAATATTCATATAAATTAAAGTTGAAGCAGCACAATATTAGAGTTAAATAACAAAATATATTGGCGAAAAATAAGTGAAGCGGGCCACTTTTTTGGCGACCTTCTCCGATTTTGATGATTTTCACTTTTCAATTTTTAAATTTAAAATTACAATAAAAATGATAAAAAATTTAAAAAAACTTTTTTAAAAAAATTATATTTTATTTTTTTTAAGTTTAATATTTTATCTGTCATGGCAAAAAAAATTCGCGTCAATATCTTCATTCGTTTAGAAGATATGGCTTATCAAAAAATAGTCCAAAAATGAAAAACCCGATATTCAGTTATCGATAACTACATAATAATCGGAATTTTGCAACATAATTGGGTGGTTTCTAATGTCTAGCAGCTCTACCTACTGTGTAAAAATCATCAAAATCGGAGAAGGTCACCAACAAGTGGTCCGCTTCATTTATTTTCGCCGATATATTTGGGCTAAGATAACTAAAACAGAACTTAAAAAAACGATTTCTTCGAGATTAATAATTTTTATACTGGATTGGTTGTGGAAACCGAATGTTGCTAATTTCAACAAAAACAATATTATATGTGGTTTAAAGCCAAATTTTTAGTTGAAAGAGGAATTAACGCGCATTTGCAAAAATGGTTGAAAAGGGTATCCCTTTTTTAACTGAAATAATTGATAAATTACACTAGTCGATGATGACAAATTTCCAGAGATGAGACTTATATTTTATGTTATTCAATAAGTCAGTCAAGTTTTTCCATAAAAAGAAAATATTATACACAAATCGCATCTACTTATCACGACCAATAACTTAAAATAGCTAAATTTTCAGGGTGTCTAAGACTTTTTCTAAAAGAAATAGCGATATTTGTAGAAAAAGTCACCAAAATGTTGTGTTTTTTGGGCTTTCGGGCACCCAGTTTCGGCTGTAGTTTTTTTCTTCAAGCTACCGATTTTTTTGATTGGGGGCATTACTGATTTTGATTTTTTGAAAAAAGTCATTTTTCACTAAAATAGTCTTAGAAAAAAAACAAGCTATAAGAGGATATAGAAAAAGGATTTTGAATGCTGAAACATTGCCCTAATTTTATATATAAAATTCTCGTGTTCCTTCGAAGCTTATGGACTCACGAACGGCTGAACCGATTTGGCTAATTTTGGTCTTGAAATGTTCGTGGAAGTCCAAGGATTGTTTAGGGTTGAGAAAATATAACAAAATTGCGACGAAAATACTAAAAAGCACAATTTGATTTTCCAATACAATTTTTTTTTTTAATTTAGGTTGGCATTGTGTACATTGTCAGATTAACTAATATTTTTTAGTTATAGTTTTTGTCGAAAGGAAACAAAAAAATTATTAACGATTCTTGTTTTGATTTCTGTGTAAAATAAATATGATCAGATCAATATTTGCACATAATGCCGCCAAAAAGACGTAACATTGGCAGACGTTCGCGTAGAACTCAATTGCAATCATCCCGAAGAACAGCTGAAGCTGAGGAACAACGTTACAAAGGAATGAGTTGAATGGATTAAGAGAAGCAAGATCACATTCTGCTCATACAACAGAAGATCGAGATGAATACAATATGAATGCTCGAATGAGAATGAGACGAAATCGGGATTATCAGAATCAATCAGATGAAATCCATGCAGAACAGAATTTAATCCAAAGAACATTCAGGCAAATGCGCAATGCATCCAATCTGCACAGAGCTGCATTCGAATATAACAATACGACCGATTATAGCTCGCGTCAATCTGATGTAATTGGAACAATGAACAAGGTATGTGATCAGTGCCAAGCACTGAAATTTCCCAATGAAACAGCAGGCCTGCTTATTATCAAAAGCAGTGTATTTGGAGAGGTTCGCTGCTGGATGTATTTGGTAGAATGGCAGAAGAGAGGATTACCTCATGCGCACATTTTGATTTGGTTGGTTCAGAAAATACTACCGCATGAAATTGATGATGTGATATCGGCGGAAATCCCAGTTCAAACAAATGATCCAGAATTGTTAGAGGTTATCACAAAGAATATGATCCACGGACCATATGGTGTGCTCAACCCAACTTCACCATACATGATCGACGGCAAACGCTTCAAAAGATATCCAAGGGCATTGACTTCGGACACTGTTACGGGCTACGATGGATACCCATTATATCGCCGTAGATCAACAGAAGACAATGGCAGATCAACCACAATCAAAGTGCAAAATCAAGAAATTGAAATTGACAATCGTTGGGTTGTTCCTTTTTCGCCATTATTATCAAAAACGTATAAAGCCCACATTAACGTCGAGTATTGCAACTCAGTAAAATCAATAAAATATATCTGCAAATACGTCAATAAGGGAAGCGATATGGCGATTTTGATGTGAGAGCCGACAATGTGAATGACGAAATTTCACAATATCAAATAGGATGTTGCATTAGCAGAAACGAGGCAATATGGCGAATTTTCTCATTCCAAATTCACGAACGACACCCAACCGTTGTCCATTTAGCAGTTCATCTAGAAAATAGTCAACGTGTTTCTAGACGTGCGAGCGAAGCGAGCGTGCCGTAGGCCGGCTAGTATTCATATAAATTAAAGTTGAGACAGTGCAATATTAGACTTATATAACAAAAAATATATATTTGAGTTAAAATAACTGAAGAAGAACTTAAAAAAACAATTTCTTTGAAATTATTAATTTTTACATTTGAACATTTTGTTTGGATTAGTTCTGAAAACGAATGTTCCTAATGTCAGCAAAACGAATATTTTATGTGGTTTAAAATCACATTTTTGTTGCAAGAGGAATTAAAGCTAATTGACAAAATGGTTTAAAAGTGTACCATTTTAAACTGAAATAATTGTTTAAATATTATTTAATATTCTTGGATTCTATTTATGCCGATTTCAAGTAAAATAATCATTTTTAAATATTTTTTTTTTCTAGATCCTTCTAAATAGTAGCATGCAAAGACCAAACCCAATTTGCATATGTCCTGTCTTGCATAACATGTTATAAGATCGGAATGCTAATTCCAAGGATTTTCGCCAGCTTACAAAAATAAATTTGGGATTTACTAGTTTCAGGTAAGAAATATATATATATATATATATATATGACATCTATCGACGAGACCTTCTTTTGCTCATTAAGTGAAATTGCCCAAAATTTAAATTTTTTGTATAAAAGATACACTCTTTTTTTTATATAAAACTGTCCGCTATTAATAAATATTTTATAGGAGTTCATGGAATCAATTGCTCTATAAGCATCCACATTTTTCAATGACTATTATTGAGAACAAACATAAATAAAAACACAAGAAGAACAATTGCTACAACAACAATACTTCTTTTTTTTGTTTTTTATATATGTAGTATAATTATTTTTCAATTATGAATGCTGGCCATTGGAATACATCGTTCATTATTACTTTTACTTTTTCAACTTGATTTTTAAATTTCAATTATGTAAATAAATATTAAAAAAAATAATAAAAATTCGTATACAACTTACCTTCATTCTACCTTTTGTTACTGACTTGTGCTTAAGCTTTTTCAGCTCCGTGTTCAACATAGTTTGTGGGTCATTCCTTCTGAAATTGTACATGCTATTTTTATGCCCTAAAATAAAAATGAAGCAATAATTTAATTTATGCTTTTTAATATATACCTAATACAATATATACAGTGCTGCCTCCAATAGTTTGCACTGACTTGCGAGGCAGCTATCCTAAAAAGGCAGTTAACTTAAATTTTGTTATATTTTTTTTATTGGCTAGGAATTTTGCTAAGAAACTTAAAGATATGAATTTTTCAGACAATTTAACGCTATTCAAACAAAAATTCATCATTCTGGATCTTCCAGATAGATTTTCATAATAACGTAATAATCTTTAGCAAATAGTTTTGTTGTATACTCTATTGAATGGACTTATTGGATCACATTCAATCCTGTCATTTGTTTGATTTTACTTATAAAATTTGCTGATTGTCTCATATGACAGATTGCAAATAAAATAAAAAAAAAAAATATTTTGAGCTTTAGTATATTGGTAGGACTGTACTTAATGAATATGCAAAAAAAAAACTATTAATACCAGTTCACCGCATTAGAGCTCGTTGAATTTTACAATGCAAAAAATATTGAACGACGAGTTTGCATCAAATTTTGTGTTTTGAACGATATTTCGTGTGCGGAATCGCTCCGAATGTTGCAGAAGGCTTATGGGGACTCTGTTTTATTGAAAACGCAAGTTGTATAAAGCGTTTAAGAATGGTCGGGAGACCGTAGAAGACGCGCTTCGTTCCGCCCGGTCCTCCACCTCTACCATCGACAATAACGTCGAAAAAGAAAGGGAAACCGTGCTAGAAAATCGCCATTCCAGTGTTAAAGAGTTAGCTCGGGACCTCAACATTTCTCGTGAAACGTCTCGATTGATTTTAGTGGAAAATTTGGGTACGCGACAGGTTGTTCCGATCCAACTAAATTTTCTTAAAAAAAAGGATTGGATGCAGATCGCAATGGACATGCTGGATCATGAAAATTCTGATCCAAACTTTATGGGAACCACCATAGCTGGTGATGAGAAATGGGTCTACAAGTACGAGATGCAAACAAGTCAACAATCATCCAAATGGCCTGAAAAAAACGAGTCGAAACCGAAAAAGCCACGCCAGAGCCGCTCAAAAGTCAGGATGATGCTCATTGTTTTCTTCGATATTCGTGGTATGGTGCAATATGAATACGTTCCAGAGGGACAAACGGTCAATAAGAAGTGTTATGCGATTGTTTTGAGACGTTTGCTTAAATGGGGCCGGAATTATGAGCAGACAATTCGTGGATTTTGCACGACGATAATGTGCCATCTCATCGAGCCACGATTGTGAACGCATTTAAGGCAAAACACTCGATAAATACCATCGACCAGGCACCGTACAATCCAGATCTGGCCCCGTGTGACTTGTTCCAAAACTAAAATTGTCACTCCGGGAACTCCGGGATTCCATACCGACCTTAAAACAGAATGCGACGAGAGAGCTGAACACTCTCTCCAACGCCTATAAAATATGTTTCGAAGATTGGAAGAAGCGTTGGTATATGTGAATTGCGTCAGAAGGAGCATATAAATTTTAAAAAAGATTAACTGTTTTGCGTTTTATTTAGAAATTCCGGAAACTTTTTGCCACAATGTCACTTTCTAAAAAAGTCGGTTATTTCTATTTGGCAGTTTTTGTGCTTATTGAAGGAAACTTTTCTTCTAATTCACTAAGGTTATTAAGAACTTGCAATTTAGCGCAAAAAGCCTCTTCAAAGAATGGACAATCAATTTCACTGCCATCATCACTATCAATTTTCTCATCACTTATTGTCAGGTGCCAAGGATTGATAAAAAAAAGCCCAGTTTCGTCACAACTAAAGATATTATTTGGATCAAAGCGCCTTATTAAATTAGGCAATACTTCGCGTATGTAGGTTGTTGCGGCTATGTCGTCATTTTGAGCAGCTTCGGCGTGAATCTCGCCAAATTTAATGTTGTGTAAGTGTTAAAAAGCCAATTCCTTTGCTTTAACCAAGATGACATATCGATCGAGTATAACGTTGTTTGAGCGTTGTTGCTTTAACCATATAAACTACGCATCTTCGACCAAAATGTGCGTTCCCTTTAGTTGGCGATTACGTTTTATATTAAATGCTGGAGCAAACTCTTTAATTGCGTCTTTTTGACGTATAATACGGTTAATTGTTGACCTATCGCAATTGTACTTTGGGCAGAGTTCACTTTTTGCAACTTTATTGTTGATCGCCTTTACTATTTCCAAAATTACATTCTCAGCGAATATCAGCCTATTTATTTAAATATTAGGCAGTTTCCCTTACATGGCGCAGCTAACTGCAATTTTTTCTTCGAAAAATTTTATAGAAAATCTGCCGGTAGGAGGCACGTATGTGTCAGATGAACTTATCTTCAATGCTGCTAACTTAAAAAATTTCATACAAAATTGACTTTCAGTGCAAAAAAACGTGAATTTAAGGCACTTATCTTGACGATGCAGCTAAGTATCGA
>JBAMAX010000928.1:0-19670 GCA_037043745.1 Chymomyza amoena | reverse complement strand
TCTGTTTGTCTGTCTGTCTATGGCATCGTAGCTCCCGAACGCATGCAGTGATTTCAATTTAGTTTTTTTTGTATTAAAGGTGACTTATGTGCGAGTGTCTGTTAGACATGTTTGATGAAAATCGGTTGAGCCAGTTAAAAGTTGTGGGGAGTAAAAGTGGGGAGAAAAACATCAACTTTGTCCGATTGGCTTAAAATTTGGTCCTATTGAAGCTGACGACGCCACTGATTCGAATCTGAGGTTATTTTTGCTCTATCTCTTCTCGTTTAGAAGTAATGGCCATTTGAAGTTAAAAACATAAACTTTGTCCGATTGGCCTAAAATTTCGTCCTATTGAAGCTGACGACGCCACTGATTCGAATCTGGAGGTTATTTTTTCTCTATCTCTTCGCGTTTTTGCTCTATCTCTTCGCGTTTAGAAGTTATGGCCATTTGAAGTTAAAAACATAAACTTTGTCCGATTGGCTTTAAAATTTTGGTCCTATTGAAGCTGACGACGCCACTGATTCGAAATCTGAGGTTATTTTTTCTCTATCTCTTCGCGTTTTTGCTCTATCTCTTCGCGTTTAGAAGTTATGGCCATTTGAAGTTAAAAACATAAACTTTGTCCGATTGGCTTAAAATTTGGTCCTATTGAAGCTGACGACGCCACTGATTCGAATCTGAGGTTATTTTTGCTCTATCTCTTCGCGTTTTTGCTCTATCTCTTCGCGTTTAGAAGTAATGGCCATTTGAAGTTAAAAACATAAACTTTGTCCGATTGGCTTAAAATTTGGTCCTATTGAAGCTGACGACGCCACTGATTCGAATCTGAGGTTATTTTTTCTCTATCTCTTCGCGTTTTTGCTCTATCTCTTCGCGTTTAGAAGTTATGGCCATTTGAAGTTAAAAACATAAACTTTGTCCGATTGGCTTAAAATTTGGTCCTATTGAAGCTGACGACGCCACTGATTCGAATCTGAGGTTATTTTTGCTCTATCTCTTCGCGTTTAGAAGTTATGGCCATTTGAAGTTAAAAACATAAACTTTGTCCGATTGGCTTAAAATTTGGTCCTATTGAAGCTGACGACGCCACTGATTCGAATCTGAGGCTATTTTTGCTCTATCTCTTCGCGTTTTTGCTCTATCTCTTCGCGTTTAGAAGTAATGGCCATTTGAAGTTAAAAACATAAACTTTGTCACGATTGGCTTAAAATTTGGTCCTATTGAAGCTGACGACGCCACTGATTCGAATCTGAGGTTATTTTTTCTCTATCTCTTCGCGTTTTTGCTCTATCTCTTCGCGTTTAGAAGTAATGGCCATTTGAAGTTAAAAACATAAACTTTGTCCGATTGGCTTAAAATTTGGTCCTATTGAAGCTGACGACGCCACTGATTCGAATCTGAGGTTATTTTGCTCTATCTCTTCTCGTTTAGAAGTTATGGCCATTTGAAGTTAAAAGCATCAACTTTGTCCGATTGGCCTAAAATTTGGTCCTATTGAAGCCGACGACGCCACCGATTCGAATCTGAGGCTATTTTTGCTCTATCTCTTCTCGTTTAGAAGTTATGGCCATTTGAAGTTAAAAACATCAACTTTGTCCGATTGGCTTAAAATTTGTCTGTCTGACTGTCTGTCTGTCTGTGGCATCATAACTCCCGAACGCATGCAGTGATTTCAATTTATTTTTTTTGTATTAAAGGTGACACTTATGTGCGAGTGTTCCTAGACATGTTTATGAAAATCGGTCGAGCCGTTTAAAAGTTGTGGGGAGTGAAAGTGGGGAGAATGCGTAAAAAAAGCAAACGAGCTTGACCTTAAATGTAATCTATACCTTAACAAGAATCTAAATTATAGTAAGTATATTATAATATACTAAAGTCTAACTTAACCTAACCTACCTATAAAAAGTATGAAATAAAAAATTAAATTAAAAATTTAAAAAACCCCCGAACTTAAGTAATTTTCATTTAAAAAGTGAAAAATAATAAAAGAAACTTAATGTTAAAGTACCTAAGAATCTATTAATAATTCTAAAAAAAAATACGTCGCGTTGGGGGACCGCTCCTAAACTAACAATTTAAATACAAATAGTCTAATTAAGCAACAAAGATTAACTTAAAAACAAAATTAAGAAAATACTTCAAAAACTTTCATAGAATTACTTCAAAAAATTTGCATGAAAGATACGACCGTCAACGACGTCTGCCCTCGCGTGTCCCCCAACGCGACGTATTTTTTTAGAATTATTAATAGATTCTTAGGTACTTTAACATTAAGTTTCTTTTATTATTTTTCACTTTTTAAATGAAAATTACTTAAGTTCGGGGGTTTTTTAAATTTTTAATTTTCATTAAATGTCTAAATAGAATCCCAAAATTAGACGAGATTGTGGATGGAGCTAATAATCAAAAATGAGTTTATAACGTTTTAAAAAACATCTAAAATCCGTGAATATTAAACCGAATATTTTTCAAACTGAAGTAATCTTCAAGATTTATGAAGCTCAGCAGTTATACATAAATTCGAGCAGTCAAATGTAATTGAAAACTAGTTAAAACTGTTCATTATCATAGAATTTTTTGATTAAATGCAAATTGAACTGCAAGATATTATAAGGTTCAAGTGGTTCATTTTAATAGGACTTGTAGAGAGAGAGAGGATAATTCTTTTTCGAACTACCATTTCATAGCTTTATAAGCAGCCATTGGGGAATATTTTAAGAATACAAAGCTTGGACAGATACAATTGTTGCTCGGAAATAACGAACTAGTTCAATTGGCTTATTTTAATTAATCTACGGATTTGTAGACGTTATACGAAATGAGTGAGTGTGATTCTTTCTCAAACAGATATTTCTTTTAAAATACCTTATTTATGCAGCAATAAAGAACGTATTAATTCAGAACTTAGGGAACTAGTTCAAATGGCTTATTTTTTATTATATGTCTTATTAAAGTAGGGATTGTTGAAATGTAAAACCGAATATTTTTCAAACTGATCTAATCTTAAAGATATCATATGCAGTTATAGAGAATATTTTGTGAACATAAATTCGGGCAGTCAAATTAAATTGGGAATCAGGGATCTAGTTCAAATTGTTAATTTATTAAATAGAGTAGGGTTTGCTAAATATAAAGCCGATTATTTTTAAAACTGATATAATCTTCCAAATATCGCGTTTCTGAGGCTAAAACACTATCGTGAGTTTTATTGATCTCGGAATCGGATTCAGCGATCCTCAATACATTTTTTAGAGCTCCGATATGGATAATCGTTTTTGTCTTTGTTGGGTTATTGTTGTGTCGTGTGGTTTCTAGTCCGATTGTTTGGTGAAAGTTTTTTTATGTTTAGGGGTCTCTAACTCCGAATTCGAGCTCATAAATACCACGTTTTATGGAGTTTCATGAAGGTTTCTCGGAGGGATCTCTCATAGTTAGCTCCGTCAAGCAGTTTCCTTTACAAAGCTTTCTGCTAAAAAAATATGAAAAAGGATTACTCTGAATATCTTTTAAAATGCCTCCACCAGCTTCACATATTCTGACCCATAAGCTTTTAAACTTACTGCCTATTATGAAATTGATATGCATACAGCAGATTTTTTGTTGTTGTTGTTGTTGCAGTGTTAGAAGGCTTGATATCGATTGCCCTTTAGTTTTAGCCATTATGCAAACTAACTTCAAAAATAAGCGAAATTGGTTTTGTGCGATTTTATGGCCAAACAAAAAGAAATGCCAACAAAAATAAAAATAATAGAAAAATAGTAGGAAAAATTGCCATCAAATGTTTTGTGCGTTGAAAATTTCATTTTCATATATATGATTTTAATTCGATTTGTTTATGCATTTATTTATTTATTTATGCATATTTGCTCTAGAAAATTTATGTGTGTGAGTTTCAATTAGTTTTTTGGCTGGAAATCCGAGAGAGAAAAAGAAATAGTAAACAAAAAACTGAGCATAACGTGGCGTATGTGCAATAATATCAAGCATACGCCACGTTGAGCCCACAGCCACAAAAATACATTTTTTGATCGAAAATTGTTTTTGGGGTTTTTGTGGCAGTATTTATAAGCGTTCACTTTTTGTTTAGTTGGCCATTCATCAATCTGCTTAAAGCACACACACACACACACACACTATCACTCACACACACAGAAATTCATTTTATTTGAAGTAAAAATGGAACTTTTTGAAATTAAAACAAGATTTTCAATTCAGGTGCAGATACTTTGGCATATTTTTCAATGCGCTCAGTCAGTCGGCCGGTCAATAGGCCAGCTTGTTGGGAAAATATTTTCCATTTGGCCATATCCAATCCCAGTTTCAACATTATTATACACTGTAAATTGACATGGGTGGGGCATATTGGACTAGATGAGAAAAGAAGTGTTTGGTGCAGCTTAAAATCACTATGACGTCATGAAAATATTTGGCATATCTCGCTTTTTGTTTGACTGTTGTATTATGATGGTTAAAGGAAGAAACAGAAGCGTCTAAGGACGTATTACTCAGGAGTGGATTAAAACTAGGTGCCTCCTAATACCTTACTCCTTTGTTTTGCTTTATTCAGCTGCTCACAGAAATATCATTCCGGAATACCTTTGACAGTAAATCTCATCAAAATATATTCAGATTAAAAGAAAACAATATTGGGTTGATAATATTGCATATAAGAGATTATGCAAATAACATGAATTCGATTTTAGCACTCCAAAAAAAAAGAAAGATTTCTCAAAGCTGAACTCTTTATAATTAGCTGCAAATCAACTTTAATGCGACCAAAGATGTTTTCTAAGATATAGTGGATCTTTCTTGAGATCTTTTATAATTACAAAGTTTTTGATTTTGGCGATGACATTTGATCAAATGTGAACTTAACATTCTGAGAATCTTGGAGGGTAAAAGTTTTTTGATTTGAGCTAATTCTTAATTTTATTCCGAACTCTCATCAAATGCTTTCTGGTTACAATTAATTAATTAATTTTTACGTCTAGAATACGGAGTATTTTCGTTCCGTAGTGAGACGTAATAACTCTACTCTGCTGTAACCCCTCCAGGGCATTTGTACCTAAACTTAAATCAGTTTGTAGAGAGCGAAAATATGCTAACAGCTACATAGCTCCGCTTAAAAGAGGAGTCTTGAGGAATCCTGAATACTTCTAAATGTTAGGCAGTCCTATAGGCCCTAAAAAGAAGGCACTCGATCTTAGAGTAGAAAGCCAATCCCTACTGCAATAAAAAAAAAATGGCGGACGTAAAGTCGGGCGCGGACGACTTTAGGATACCCTGTACCACTAGCTTGTAATAAAGTCCGATTTCTTCACAAAAAACCAAAAACAGAAGAATTTTTAAGCAAAAATTTTTTTTGACCGATCGTTCCTATGGGAGCTATATGATATAATCCACCGATTTCAATAAAATTTGACACAGTGCTTAAATACCTTAAAAAAGATATGAATGCCAAATTTATTTCAAATATCTTTACAAACAAACAAAACATCGAATTTTGTATAAAAAACGTGTTTTTGGACCGATTGGTCCTATGGGAGCTATATGATCTAGTCAACCGATTTGTATTAAATTTAGAACAGTACTTGAGGAACTATAAAATACTCACGAATGTCAAATTTGGTCCCAATATCTTAATAAACAAACGAAACACAACAAATTTTGTTAAAAAATCGATTTTTTGGAAGATCGGACCTATGGGAGCTATATGATATAGTCAACCGATTTTGTTCAAATTTGGCACATTGCTTAAGTGCTCTAACGAATTTCCAAACGCCAAATCTGGTTAGGATATCTTTATTAAAAAACGAAATATAGTGAATTTTTCTTTAAAAAAGTTATTTTGGCCGATCGGTCCTATGGGAGCTATATGATATAGTCAACCGATTTCGATCAAATTTGGTACAGTGATTGGGAACTATAAAAATTCGAATACCAAATTTCATTACGATATCTTCATAAACAAACGAATTATTCATCTAAAACGCTTTTTTTTTGTCGAGGTCGTCTCAAACACCCCCATGGGAGCTATATAATTTATCCCCGATATCAAAAAAATAAAATAAACTTGCCTCCTATGGAATAATATGGGATCTAATGTGAAAGTTTGGTAACTCTAGCTCTTACCATCTCTGAGATCTAGGCGTTCACACGGACGGAGGGACAGACGGACATGGGTATATCGACTTCTCTATTCACCCTGATCATATTTTAGGTAACTTTGGGGGTGTCTCCGACGTCTCCTTCTATATGTTACATACATTTTCGGCTTGCACAAACTTAATATACCCTTTGTACCATACGGTCAGGGTAAAAATTGACAACTTAATCTATTTACAGAGCATATATAGAAGTAATTGAACTAAATTACGAATACGAATTTTATTAGTACTCGTATATTGAATGAAACTGGCAAACTCGTATTACATTAGAGGCAGTCGATCGATTGTGACAGTAAACTTAAAATCTTCTGGGAACAGTTTTACAGCATGTGGATACATGAGCTTGTAGGATTGGCGAATTGTTATATCGGCAACGCCGGCAATATCACCAATTTCTTTTTGGCTGCGCCTAGTTTCCGATGCTTGGGAGGCCATATAAATGGCAGCAGCTGCCACTGATATAGGAGACCTTCCAGGCACAATGTCCATTTCAACTGCCTTCTTAGCTATATGCGTGGCAGCACGCTGCACCATGTTGGCCAGATCTACAAATAAGTAGAAAGAAGAAAGTCAGACTATTATCCTTATGGTTAACTAACGTATTAGTTACCTAGATTAGTGCAGAAGCGGCACATAAAGTCTGCTGTAGTAATCAAATTCACGCTTGTCTCAAGGGCTTTAAGAGTCAATTTAAAGCATCTGCCAATTTCCTTCTTGCTAATCTTGCTTACTGCACAAATTTCCTTAAAGGTGCGAGGAACGCCTTCCTGACGGCAAGCTATGTACAAGCAAGCAGATGCCTTGGCATCGTTCGATCGTCCCTTAAGATTCTTGCCATCATGTACCTGCGGAAGATATAGTATACTTTAATTATTTTATTTCAACTTTATCCTCTTACCACCTGCTTGAATAAATTACACAGGTCAACATGGTTCAGTTGCTGGAGCTAAGAATTCGGACTTTGCGTGCGGAATCGAATCACACTATCACGTCAGATTTGTGATATTTGAGGTTAGTACAAAACGGCGTTCTTTTGCTATGCAAGTTTTTCAGGTTTTACTCAGTTATGACGGTAACTTTACCCTAAGGTCAATAGTTACATTTTTTCCAAATTGGGCTGAAGTTACGAGATATATCCCTTCGACGTCATTAGCATTTGCAATAAGCCTTTGAGATAACACAAAGTCAACATGTCAGCTGTTGTCGAGAAGCTGAGTCATTTCTGAGAAAATTTCGGCAGCCAAATCACGTCGAGATATGTGGGAGCCCCAAAAAATCACATAACCTAAATATCCCAAAATCTCATGGGCCAGTTCTGACGCCGGATTCGGATTCTACGCACCAAATTACTTCGGAAATGACTCTAGCTTTCCAAGAACCGAACCATGTTGACTTGTGTTATTGCAAATGCTAATGACATCGAAGGATATATCTCGTAACTTCGAAAAGCCATAACTTTGGGAGAAAAATCAACTAACTCTTGAACTCCTTAAATTAGCGGTAAGAGTTGTACTAAATGATGTAACTGGAGAGAAAGACCGCAAAAATTTTTGCGCCCTGTACATAACCTCCAAAAGTAGGAAAAAACGCCGTTTTTTGGGTACATAACCTCAAATATCTCAAAATCCTGACGTGATGGGCCAGTTATTTGCCGGATTCGGATTCTACGCACCAAATTACTTCGGAAATGACTCTTAGCTTTCGAACAACTCACATGACCCCTGTATTTGTAGACCTGTGTTATTTGCGCGGTCGATTATAGTTTTTGGCAGATTAATACGATCTGCCATGCATGAAATCTCCTTGAATGCTGCTATAAGCGCGCGATCTGAGCTGCTCATCGTGCGTCGGTTTTGGTATTTGCGGCACCGAATGTCGCTGCACCTGTTCCTGGACCAATTATGGTAGACAAGTCACCACCAGTGAGTAAAGGATTTTCTGGACCACCAACACGACTGGGATCTTCACCACTTTTCTCATTGCTAAAGGTACGCCATTCAGAGCCCACATCAATGACACGATCGCCAACAACCAGACCACATTCAGGGCAAATCATGTCACCAGCGCGATAATCCTCTATTAGTATGACCTAAGGGTGCGCATAGCAGCACACCTTGTTATTGTCGAAGCTGCATTTCAATTGTATTCATATTAACATATAGACCAGGCTATTCCATTATATCAAATATATTACCGAGATGAAGAAGCCATTTTAACTCGTCTTACAAACTTTTAAGATTTTCTTCTTTTAACTCGAATTAAAAACTTTTGACAGCGGAGAAAAAAGTGAAGTGAATAGCAAAGCAATGGTAATCGCAGCAGCTTTGCAAAACAATTTATCGAAGCTTTTATCGGTGACGGTGTAATTGCGATTTTTATTGGCAATAATTGCCGAGTGTACACACTGGCTCCAGCTGATTTTGACAATTTTAATGGAATACGAACACAGTCATTCAGTTCGTTCTTTTAAGTGAATAGTTCTTTTTGATTG
The DNA here is from genome assembly GCA_037043745.1 of Chymomyza amoena. NCBI lineage: Eukaryota > Metazoa > Arthropoda > Insecta > Diptera > Drosophilidae > Chymomyza > Chymomyza amoena. The sequence goes on along the minus strand of JBAMAX010000928.1, from coordinate 11,027 downwards.
TTCGTTCGTGAACGACCCAGAACTACTGCAATTAAACGAGCAGGGCAATGGATTGTTTGTAGCAATATGTAAATAAGAAAACGCTATTAATTGTTACTCTAATGCCAAAAAAAAGTGCATATTGCAAAATAGTGACAGGAGTATTACTTTTACGATAGATAAAAAATTCTTCAAATGCGTGATAGACGAAATATCGATGGTGTTTTATGAAGTTTTACGAAGTATTCATCTACGTTTACAAGAATTAAAAATATCTCAAGAAAGAAATATTTTTTGCGCCCTGTACATAACCTCAAATGTAGGAAAAAACGCCATTTTTTGGGTACATAACCTCAAATATCTCTAAATCCTGACGTGATGGGCCAGTTCTGACGCCGGATTCAGATTCTACGCACCAAATTATTTCGGAAATGACTCTTAGCTTTCCAACAACTGAACCATGTTGACCTGTGTTATTCATTTTAAAAATGGAAATATTATATGCCAAAGTTGAAGTACCCATCGAGATCAATTTTTCATATAATAAATTGTGTAACTTCTATTTATAATAGTAATAAAATAATACTGTCTAGAATGAATAAAGATTTGAAAAAAAAGTGTACTTAACATTCGGTTACTTTCGACTGCGGCCAGTTCATTTGATTTTTCTTTGCTTTTGAGCAAAATCACTTGGACAATAAGCCAAAACAAAAGCTGAAAACAAAGCTGCTCCTTGTATTGTACTCCGAAACAAAAGCATCCTGGCCATGAAGCCAAGCAAAAAGCCAAACAGGAGTAAGATACGGATACGGCGTAATACCAAAGAGAGAGCGGGCATGCGGGAGAGTGGGAGAGCGGGAGAGTTTGTACACAAAGAATAAATGCCTGCAGAGAGAGAGAGCCAATCATGGCATTGGCTTCATTGCCATTGAAAGGACGATTCTTTCAAAGACAATATTGATATGCAACTTATGTTTGTTGTTGTAAGGACTCAGCCATATTAAGAAGTCTTAAGGATGCCGCAGCTCACGGAATGCAGCCAACAGTAACAAAGTCTCGAGAAATGATAATAATTTCTGCGCATTGAACAATTTGTGTTTGTGATAAGCGAAATATTGTTTGAGGTCCTTTGCTACACTGTATTGCAGAAGAAGAAGAAATATCTTTTGAATCGGTAGGAGGACCCTCCATTTATGTAGGGAGACAAAAAAGTGTGCGCTCACTTGGTAAGTATTTAAAACAAAAATTTGTCAAAGAAGTTATATTAATTATTTTATTAATAATAGCTTAAAAAAATTTTCACTTAAGATTTGCATTCGATCTGTTGCCTAAATTCAGACTAGTTCCCTTATCTGGTTCTTTGTCTTGCTCAGGCTTTTCTAGTTTCTGAGCTAAAACCAATTTAAGTATAGTAGTTTAAGATAAAACATGGAAGTATTTAGACTAAGAAGACCTTAGAAGAGCAACACTTTAAGACATGAAAGAAAACCAATATTAACAACTTAATTCAAAGAAGATGATGACTAGAAGAATCAAATATATTACATTAAACTGCTTTTTCGAGTTTATGAAGATTTAATAACTTTAAGATTTGACGAAAAACCAAATTTGAAAACTTAATTAACAAAAGATGATGACTATAAGAATCAAATATATCTCTCTAAACAGATCTTTCGAGTTTATGAAGATTTAATCATAATATACTTAGCGGAAAAAGTGAGATTTAGTAGTGTTATTAATTTAACACAGAGAAATAAAATTTTAAACATATGTAACAAAAGATAAAACTATTTAAGTTAACTTTTACCGTCATCTGATGTAGAGATGATGTCACTGTTTGAAATTTGTGCCAATTTAAAGCCATTTATATTTGAAAAAAAAACTTTTCAAAATATTTTTCACTTAAGATTTGCATTCGATGTTGCTTAAATTCAAACTAGTTCCCTTATCTGGTTCTTTGTCTTGCTCAGGCTTTTCTATTTTCTGAGCTAAAGCCATTTATAGTGGAGTAGTTTAAGATAAAACATGGAATTATTTAGAATAAGAAGACCTCAAAAGAGAAACACTTTAAGACATGAAGAAAAAACAATATTGAAAACTAAATTCAAAGAAGATAATGACTATAAGAATCAAATATATCTCATTAAACTGCTTTTTCGAGCTTATGAAGATTTAATCACTTTAAGATATGATGAGAAACCAAATTTTAAAGCTAAATTAACGGAAGATGATGACTAGAAGAATCAAATATATCTCACTAAACTTTTTCGAGCTTATAAAGATTTAATCACAATACACTTAGCAGAAAAGTGAGATTAATTAATAAGACAAAGCAATAAAATTTTAACCATATGTAACAACAAAAAAACTATTTTGGTTAAATTTTACCATCATCTGATCTAGAGATGATGTCACTGTTTGAAATCTGCGCCCTTTTTCTATTTCAGAATTAGAGCCATTTTAATTTTAAAGAAAAAACTTTTCAAAATATTTTTCACTTACGACTTACGTTCGATCTGTTGCAAATTTCAGACTAGTTCTCGTATCTGGTTTTATTTTTTGCTCAGATTTACAGATGACGTCACTGTTGCTTATCTGCGCCTTTTTCCTGGTCTAGGTTATGTTTTTAGACATAGATTAGAACCAATTTATTTTGAATAAAAAATTTTGCAGTAAGCCTCAGGAACTTTTTCTATTAATTCTTTTTTTCGGAGTTGTTAGATTTTTATACCCTGTACCGTATGGTACTAAGGGTATATTAAGTTTGTGCAAGCCGAAAATGTATGTAACATATAGAAGGAGACGTCGGAGACACCCCAAAGTTACCTAAAATATGATCAGGGTGAATAGAGAAGTCGATATACCCATGTCCGTCTGTCCGTCTGCCGTCTGTCCGTCCGTCCGTCCGTCTGTCCGTCCGTCCGTCCGTGTGAACGCCTAGATCTCAGAGATGGTAAGAGCTAGAGTTACCAAACTTTCACATTAGATCCCATATTATTCCATAGGAGGCAAGTTTATTTTATTTTTTGATATCGGGGATAAATTATATAGCTCCCATGGGGGTGTTTGAGACGACCTCGACAAAAAAAAGCGTTTTAGATGAATAATTCGTTTGTTTATGAAGATATCGTAAATTTGGTATTCGAAAGTTTTTTATAGTTCCCAATCACTGTACCAAATTTGATCGAAATCGGTTGACTATATCATATAGCTCCCATAGGACCGATCGGCCAAAATAACTTTTTTAAAGAAAAATTCGCTATATTTCGTTTTTTAATAAAGATATCGTAACCTGATTTGGCGTTTAGAAATTTTTTAGACCACTTAAGCAATGTGCCAAATTTTAACAAAATCGGTTGACTATATCATATAGCTCCCATAGGTCCGATCTTCCAAAAAATCGATTTTTGAACAATATTTGTTGTGTTTCGTTTGTTTGTTAAGATATTGGGACCAAATTTGACATTCGTGAGTATTTTATAGTTCCTAAGCACTGTACTAAATTTAATCCAAATCGTTTGACTAGATCATATAGCTCCCATAGGACCAATCGGTCCAAAAACACGTTTTTTATACAAAATTCGATGTGTTTTGTTTGTTTGTAAAGATATTTGAAATAAATTTGGCATTCATATCTTTTTTAAGGTATTTAAGCACTGTGTCAAATTTTATTGAAATCGGTTGACTATATTATGTAGCTCCCATAGGAACGATCGGTCAAAAAAAATTTTTGCTTAAAAATTCTTCTGTTTTTGGTTTTTGTGAAGAAATCGGACTTTATTACAAGCTAGTGGTACAGGGTATCCTAAAGTCGTCCGCGCCCGACTTTACGTCCGCCATTTTTTTGTTTGTTTTTATCGTATCTGGTTCTATTTTTTGTTCAGATGTGCAGACTGTTTCTAATCTGCGCCTTTTTTTTGGTCTAGGCTATGTTTTTATTTCGGAGTTAGAGCCATTTAAATTTGAAATAAAAACTTGCGGTAAGCTTCGGGAACTTTATTTTGTAATTATTTTTTCGGATTTGTTAAAAGGGAATCTATGGATTCTTTTTATAGTGTGCAATGCAACTATTTTAAATACACTTCTGTTTTTACTTTAGCTTTGACTAAAATTTAGGAGCTATATTCATTTAAATTTGAAAAGTGTTTTCCTATTTGTTTTACTTTTTATGTAGAGATGACGTCACTGTTGCTAATCTGCGCCTATTTTTGGTCTAGGGTTTCTATTCCGGAATAAGAGTCATTTAAATTTGGGAAAACAACTTTTCTGATAGGTTTCAGGAATTTTATGTATTTAGTTGATGATGTGACTGTTTTAAGTCCGCTCCTGTTATTACTCCACTTCTTCTTTTTTACAACTTCCAAGCTATTATCATTTAAATTTGTTCCTAAAAAGCTATGACGTCACTGCTTCAATTCTGGATTTTTTTTTAATTAAACCAACCTTCCAGCTAGCTAGTTCAATGCATGACTGCATTTCTAAACAAACAATCCTTTTCCAATTGAATTAAAAAAGAATTTAACGTAAAATGTTCATCTTCTTAAGCCCAACCTACACTGCAGCTCTATCTACGTCACAAAACTTATGAAATTGTACTTTATAGATAACAATGCTCAAAAACTCCCACATATTATCTGAAAATACCTACGCTTTCTCCTGCTATTGAATTCCGTGAGCGTCACCGTGTATTAAATAAATTGTATGCATTTCGCTGTCATCCGCGTGACGTCATGTGTCTTAATAAACGCGCAGAGTATCAGCTAAAATTTGGATAACTAATTGGCAGAATCAGTTAAATAACACGGTCAGGATAATAATGCATAAGCAAAGTGAAAACAACAGTTATAGCAAAAACAACAACAACCAGAACGATGACGATGACAAACAACAACAATAAAGAGGAGAGCGCAATGAATGCGAAAATAAGCGTAATAATCGCCAAAAAAGTTTTGTAAGTCAAATAAATAAAAGGGCGAGAGAATGAGAGAGTGGGAGAACGGGAGAGAGACTTTCATTTGGTTTCCGCAATGAGCACTTGTTGTTGTTGTAATTGTTATTTTTTGTGACGTATGCAAATAATTACAGAGCTCAGTTGGTCACACTTTTTTCTCACTCTAACATTGTTGATTTATGAACATTTTTATTGTAATTGGATTTGTTTATTTATGTACTAGGACATTTATATAATAATAGACGGATTGAAAAAGGTTTTTTTTAGTTATTAAACGGTATGAGTCATTGATTTTGAAATTTTTTCGCAGCTTTTTAGGGTTTTAAAATTTAGGTCATACTGTTATTATAGGAAACAATGAGATATGGGAGAAGACTAGCTGGAGTGAACATGGTCATTAATAAATATACCAGAGAGGAGAGCAACAAAATGTCTATCGTAAGTAACAACAGATAAAACATGAATTTATTAAGACTAACTATCATTACCATCATTTGTAGATCTAAGAAGTGCAGCACCTAAAGATGTGGCGAAAATACCAATAGTGAAAGCAAAATTAAAAGAAGATGATGAATAGGAGAATTAAATATTTTACTGAATGTATTTTTTCATGTTTTAAAACTTTATCAATAAAAGTGAAATACAAGATAAAACAGTGTGTACTATGGTATTAAGATAAGACGAAAAATTTTAAGAGTTGAAGTCAAATTAAAATAAGATGATGACAATAAGAATCAAATATAGCTCACTAAACTGCTGATTTCAGTTAATAAAAACTTAATTACAATATACTTAGGGCATAAAGTGAGGTAAAAAAGACAGAGCAATACAATTTAAGCCGTAAGTAGCAACAGACAAAACTATTTACACTAACTTTTACCAACATCTGTAGATCTAGGAAGAGCATTACTTTAAGCCTAGACGAAAAAATCAATAGTGAAAGCTATACCTAAAGAAGATGATGAGTAGAAGAATCAAATATATCTCACTGAACTTGCTTTTGGATTTTTAAAACTTTATCAGAAAAAGTGAAATAAGCGATAAGACCGTATGTACTGTGATATTAAGACACGATGAAAATTTTTAAGTTTTGAAGCCAAATTAAAATAAAATGATGATTAGGAGAATCAAAAATATTTCACTGAACTTGCTTTTAAGGGTTTTTAAAGTTTAAGGCTCAATACGCTTATTGAAAAAAGTGAGACATGCGGGAAGATAAGATATATTGAACATTAATAAGAGAGACAGACAGAGAGAAATATTAAATTGTCTACTATAAGTAACAACAAATAAAACATTGAAATAATACGACTAACTATGACTACCATCATCTGCAGACTTAAGAAGAGCAACATTTTAAGACGTAACTAAAAAACCAATAGTGAAAGCTATATTAAAAGAAGATGATGATTAGAAGAATTAAAAATATCTCACTAAACTTGCTTTTCGAGTTTTAAAAGTTTAAGTCTTGAGTCTTGTCTTATCGAACAAAGTGAAACATGCGAGAAGACAAGATGAGTTGAACATGTTTATTAATAAATAAGACAAAGAGAAGAGCAACAAAATGTCTACAGTAAGTATCAACAGATAAAACATGGAATTAATTAGACTAAGAAGACCTTAGAACAGCAACACTTTTAGACATGAAGAAAAACCAAAATTGAAAGCTAAATTAAAAGAAGATGATGACTAGAAGAATCAATTATATGTCATTGAACTTACTTTTCAAGTTTACGAAGATTTAATTACAATATACTTAGCGGAAAAAGTGAGATTAATTAATTAGTGAGAGCAATAAAATTTTAAAAGTTAGTAACAACAGTTAAAATTATTTAGACTAATTTTTACCCTCATCTGCAAATCTAGGAATATCATTACTTTAACACGTGACAAAAAATCAATATTAAAAGCTAAATTAAAAGAAGATGATGACTAGAAGAATCAAATATATCTCACTGAACTCTCTTTTCGCGCTTCTTAAATTTAAGTCATAATAAATTTATCGGAAAAAATAAGATATGCCTGAAGACGATATAAATAAAAAAATAAGAAGGAAAGAAGAGCATCAAACTGATGACGCAAAGTAAGAACAGAACAGACATGAATATATTAGGACTAAGAAGAAGCAATACTTAAAGACATGACGAAAAACCAATAGTGAAAGCTAAATTAATTAGAATCAGATGTATCTAACTGAACTTCCAACAAAATGAAAAGAAGATGATAATTAAATATAACTCACTAAGCTTCCTTATCGAGTTGATAAGTTTTAGTTTATTTTCTGGTATCTTTAATATTGATCCTTCAAGGACTTGTAACGATATCTATGAAGGGGTATTGAAGTGTACATACAAACTTATATTGGTTTAAAAAATTATTAAAATATAATTTTTCTTATGTGGTATCCTTAATATTGATCCTTCAAGGACATGTAAGGCATCAACGGAATGGTCTTGAAGTGTGCTACACATAAATGTGCAAACCATTATTGTGCGCTCCTTGGTTCAAAAGATATTTAAATTCAATTTTTAAAATAAAAACCACGCCACAACTTTTATTTTTGATTTTTATTTTAAAAATTGCAGAGTAACTCTTATTTAAAATTATTATATTGTATATTAATTTTTATTATAAATTACTGGGCAATTTTTATTTTTACTATATTATAAGAATTGAAAAATAAAGTTACTATGCGATTTTTAATATATACTACATAACGATTATTTCATGGTTTATATTTTTATGTCATAAAAAAAACTGGTGCCTGTAAAGTTGGTTTTAGGGCGAAGATTTTACGTGACAACGTCTTTTTCTCGGTAGAATATTTATTGATATGAATATTATTAAATTGCACAATAGGAACAAGGAATTGAATGAAAATAAGAATTGCACAAATTTTAAGTATAGAAGTATATTTGGTTTACTAAAACATTGTACATACAAACTAAAACTTAACTAATTTCATTTGAGTTATTTTGTTGAGGATAGGACGATGATAGGAGAAATAGGAAATGAAAGGAAGTGTTTCTGCTGTAATTAATCGTATATTTCATGAAATTAAGAAACGACTTGTCAGACTTTACGTTTTTGTTAAAATCACCACACAGAATACTAGCTTGCAAGAACCGTGCGCACGTACTGGCTGTTGTGAACGTACGGACCGAGTCCTTGCCATAGTAACATTCCAATGTCCTGCATACTAGCTCCCGGATGAATTTTTTACACACGACGCGTCGCTTGATTTTACGTTTATCGTTTAATTTGTTGTTTTCTTGCTTTTGTTGTTTGTTATTATGACTTACAAATTGTTCTTAATTAATTAACTTTTTTTTTGCAACGTTTTATTTAACACAAATTCACGAAATCTCTTGAGTTTCGAATCGACCGCAGCGTAACACGAAATAAATATACAACAAATTTAATGCCGCGTTTCGCTTCGTTTGGTTCTGCTGTGTGCGCCTTTTCTAGAGCTTTGCTGAGCTGAGAGCGAAATGTACTTAGTCATTGGTGTGCGTGAGAGCGTGGTGAGTAAGCAAGCCACGTAACGGTACCGGGCGTTATAAACTCACCGTAACACTACCGGGCGTTATAAGCTCACCGTAACGCTACCGGGCGTTACACTTTTTTATAAGTGACACCGAGCCCAACCTAATTTAAGACGTTGTCACGTCAATAAGAGTTAAAAATCGATTTTTTGATATAAATTAAAAATAAAGATTTATAATTTTTTCGTAAGGTCCTACTACTGCTACACTTTTTTAAACATTTTGGTTTTGGTTTTTCTTTTGCTTTGTTACCTACCAACGTTAAATCTCTTTTAATCTGTTGCGTGATAATTGCGCAAAACCAATAACAATATATATCTAGTTTACAAATAAACTTGGCTTACGTGCCAGTTTTTTATCTGTTCAAAAAGTTATTAAATTTAATTTTATATATGACTTACAGACATGCAGTGTATGAAGTTATTAAAAGTTTACAAAGTCTGAAACTTTCTGTTTCTACTGTTGTTACTAGGCTAAGAATTTTGAAAGCTCCTCCTTCGTTGCACATCATTATCTTGTATGATTGTAACGCTTTCTTTCTTAAAATTCCTCAATTTGCTTAGCATTGTGTGAACTCAGTTACTCTGTTCCATTCCACTGTTCCGCTTCATCAAATTGGCTGACTGGAAGGCTTTATACAACCTTGTTATTTGTCTCAAAATGGCTGCCTTACGAGAACAATATTATCTTGAAACTTTTAAGAATTGTGTAGCATAGGACTTTCTATTCGATCAACTTGAAAAAAAAAGATTGGTCAACTTCTTATTCCAAAAACATAAATTTTATTGAAGCGAACTAAAAACTTATTGTTGTCGTCCTATTAAAGAGGCATAATTATAAATTAATTTTGACGACATGTTTATTTGTGTATTTAATTTTTTTTATGTTCTGCAAGCTTGGCTAAGATCTCTCGCTGGTGGTATAGGAATACTTAAAAAAGGTCCTTAGCCGCTCATCATCTTTCCCTCGTCTTGTGTCATCTTGTATCATCGTTCATCTTTATTGTGTTCAGGGAATTTAGGTACATCGGTGGCTTTAGTTGTGCAGATATAATAACTTTGCATGCTTCAAATTCTCAGCTTCTGTTGGCTCGTTTGGGGGGGAGCTCCGTTCAATTGTACCAGCACTTGCATTCGACCAACTATAAAAAAGGATTGGTCATTTTATTTTTTGACATTTTGATTATTCCAAAAACAAATTTTATCTTAAGCGAACTAAAAACTTACCGTTGTCGTCTTATTAAAATTATTTATAATTATTAATGATGTTTTCTTTTGTATTATATTTTTTTTTGTTCTGCAAGCTTAAGCCAAGATATCCGATTTGTGGTATAGCTGTATTCAAAGGATATCTTTAACCGCACTTCATTATTATATCATCTCGTATCATCTTGTATCATCGTGTCTTTTTGTTTATTTACATTTTTAAATTTGCTTGGAGTTTGTATGTTTGGGCGCAGCTAAGCAGTGTCATGCCATTGTTCCCATTCATTGAACGGATTGTCAGGGAAATCTGTCATCTTCGGTTCGTTCGATATCTCAGCCTCAGCTGGCTCGTTTGGAGGGGAGCTCCGCTCAATTGAACTAGTTTCCTCCACCAGTGGACCAGCTTCGTCCTCCTGTGCACCAGTTTCGTTCTCCAGAGCACCAGTTTCGTTCTCCGAGAGCACCAGCTTCGTTCTCCAGAGCACCATTTTCGTTTTCAATTGCTTGGGGAGCAGCTAATTCTCCGTGCATTTCTTCCATCACTCTAACATACGTGCCGATAAACCAATTAATAACGCATGTCTTTTAAGGGCTTAAAACGCGCTTCGATTCTCTGTCCGTATCCGATAAAAAATGGTTGTACATAACAATCCATAATTGTTTGGCTGCCATTTCCAATCCCGGGCAATAACCATAATTGAAAAAAAATCAACTTCATAATAGCACCAGTCGGAAACCAACCCAGTAGCAATGAATCAAACAAATCAATAAAAAAAACGAAGCTTCCATGGACGATCCAGTATTGCAACATAGCTTTCAGCTCTTTTCGCGAATTATTTTCAATTGCTTTATAGGTTAGGTAACCCGGATAAATGTAGGTTACTGTGAATCCCATCAAGCGCAAAATTAAATTTTCCATTTTGTTATTTTATAAATTAAACAACGCTAAAAAAAAATTTTCACACAATTTAAACTTGTACTTCTCCGATGGGAAAATAAATAATTATGAATTATTTCAACAATGTGATAGGAATCAGTTTAACTTTAAAGTCATGGCTAACTTAGACCTTAAAAATGTGTACACTTTCGTAAAACTTTTATCAAGACTTGTCGATGAAAAGTGTCGCAGTCTTTCATTATCGATAGACACATAAATAGATATTGGCAGCGATTGGACCAAGCACAACATACAGTGCCCCAAAAATAAACGCTGCAACCGATAATCGACAAAAGTCGTTTCGATAACCGGGGAAATGTTATTGGCGCTGCTGCAAAGAATCAGTAATCGACAAAACTCCTAACGATAATCGGTAAAAGGGTTTATGGATTCAATCATAAAAATAACGA
>JBAMAX010000918.1:0-19811 GCA_037043745.1 Chymomyza amoena | reverse complement strand
AAAAAAAAAATCTTCAATTTTCATTCGCTCATCATGCAGATAGATCTCGGCTTGTATCTTCTCGTCATGCACACGCTCCATTGCTTCCATGTGCTCCTGGGCGTATTGGTCCTGCTGCTGCTCAAACTTTTGTTTGTACCGCAGGAGCTCTTCCTTTTGTTCCTTAACGTTAGACATTTCCAACTCTAGATCTTCCAAACGCTTTCGCAGCAAATCAGCTTTATTTATGAGATCCTGCTTTAATGACTCATCAGCCGCTGATGGTTTCTGTTTTGTTTTCTGGTGTTCCAGCGCCTGAAACAAGGCAGACTTAAATTGCTCAAAGAGCTGCACATTTTGACTGCCCTGCAATGTGGAATCAGCTGCTATAGTTTCATCTATGTACTCGTGTGTGTCATTAGAATCGGAAAACCGTACATGCACCTGAGTCTTTCCGACTGGTATGGGCGTAAGCGCCGAGGACACCGTATCTTCATTTTTTTCGTCATCTTTATTGTTTTGGCTAAACACCTCGCAGACTTTGGGTTGCAAGGGCATTTCCCTAAGCTGCGCTGGTACGAAAATTTGATCACTATCATCTTCATCCAGCTTAGTACGCTGTTCTTTGCGTGCCATAAAAGCACGTATGCAGCTGGAGTTCGTATGAATACTGCCTTCACTGGTTTTTTGCTCCAAGAGTTCAAAAAAACTAATGTTATCGTCACTCTCAAAGCGTATTTGAGCCGTACGACGTTGCACAAGAGGAATTGGCTTTATTTGTTGTGTGTCTAAGACCTTAGCCCAACTTATACCAGTCATAGGACTGGCTTCGGTTGACTGTTCATCATCGGCAGATTGACCTTTGACGTGTTCCGCTGAATTAAGCTCTACGAAGCGCACTTTAGGTGATACACTAGTGTTTGTTGAGGCAGAGGAAGACTTAAGATCTGGCGTGGAACTGCAAATGTTTTTTGAGCTGATCAACATCTGCTGAAAACGCTGCTCATTGTAATCCAAAGACTGTGTTGGATTTTGTGGTTTATTTCTCTGACTTTTGACTTCATTACGCGTTTTTAGAATGCTGCGTGTCTGTTTAACAGGTGCTGGACTGCGAAGCTGTGGATGCGAGTTTGCAAATTTGTAGCGCGGCAAGTTATTAATACGCAGCTTATATGGGTGTATCTTAAAGCGTTGTTTAAGTCCTTCGCCTCGTCGTAGATATGGTTGCTTAGGCTTTGCAGTTGCTGTCGGCGCATCCTCATACTCATTAAAATCATTCAATTCTTTAACTGCATGACGCGGCGCTTGTATATCGAGCTGTTGTGCCGAGTCCTGCTGATTGTCTTCCTGCGTTTCTAGGATGCTGCCATCTGCATCGCTATCGTCTATTGCTGAACTTTGGTGCTGTAATCCCAGCTTTTGGTAGATGTTACGCTGCTCCAAGCTTAAAATCTGGCGTTGTTGGATTTGGCGCTCCTCGAGCAGGAGCTTCTGTGCCGCTTGCCAGCGATTTAATGCGGCCAGACGTGACTGTATGTTTATCTCTAGCACATTGGAGTCCACATTATGGGCAGTAGGATGTTGCATTTTATCGTTTGCGATTTAAATTATAATTATATAGTGAAACCTACTTTGTTTTGTTTGGCATCTCGTTTTTAAAACACAAATCAAAACAGTGTTGCAAAAATGTCGCCCAAGTGGCAACGCCGAGTTGCGGCCACAGCTGCCACTATTTATAGCAATAAATAATACCACAAAAAATACTGCAAGCAGTATGGACGAAATGGAATTTTTTACATTTTTTAATGTATCTAAATGCATATATTTAATTTAAAGCAAAAAAAAAATTTATAAGTTTAAAAATTTATCCAAAAACAACTGTCTTTATATAAAATAAATATGGTAAAAATTATTCTAAGACAACGCGTTTTTTTAACTTTGGACTCAAAATTATAAAAAATAAACATTATTGAAAAATAAAAAATTAAATTAAAAATTTAAAAAACCCCCAACGCGACGTATTTTTTTTAGAATTATTCATAGATTCTTAGGTACTTTAACATTAAGTTTCTTTTATTATTTTTTACTTTTTAAATGAAAATTACATAAGTTCTTGTGTCGGGGTTTTTTAAATTTTTAATTTAATTTTTATTTCATACTTTTTATAGGTAGGTTAGGTTAAGTTAGACTTTAGTATATTATAATATACTTACTATAATTTAGATTCTTGTTAAGGTATAGATTACATTTAAGGTCAAGCTCGTTTGCTTTTTTTTTACGCATTCTCCCCACTTTCACTCCACACAACTTTTAAACGGCTCAACCGATTTTCATCAAACATGTCTAGGAACACTCGCACATAAGTCACCTTTAATACAAAAAAATTGAAATCACTGCATGCGTTCGGGAGTTATGATGCCACAGACAGACAGACAGACATATTTTAAGCCAATCGGACAAAGTTGATGTTTTTAACTTCAAATGGCCATAACTTCTAAACGAGAAGAGATAGAGCAAAAATAACCTCAGATTCGAATCAGTGACGTCGTCAGCTACAATAGGACCAAATTTTAAGCCAATCGGACAAAGTTTATGTTTTTAACTTCAAATTGCCATAACTTCTAAACGAGAAGAGATAGAGCAAAAATAACCTCAGATTCGAATCAGTGACGTCGTCAGCTACAATAGGACCAAATTTTAAGCCAATCGGACAAAGTTGATGTTTTTCTCCCTACTGTCACTCCCCACAACTTTTAAACGGCTCAACCGATATCAAACATGTCTAACAACACTCGCACATAAGTCACCTTTAATACAAAAAAAACTAAATTGATATCACTGCATGCGTTCGGGAGTTATGATGACACAGACAGACAGACAGACAGACAAACAAACAGACAAACAGAGCGACACGTCAAACTTATAACACCCCTCTTTTTGCGTCGGGGGTTAAAAATAAACAAGCAAAAATTGTAAGTTACGGTATGTTATTATATTTTTTATAATTATTGTTATTGTTGAAATAAAAACAAAGTGAAATAACTAAAACAAAGGAAGTGCTTTATTTAAAAAAAAGTATTTTATTTTCAGATGCTGTGCTCTAAAAATATATCAAACATTCTGGATGGAATAATGAACCTGAACATTCTAAAACAGTTACTTAAATTCAAATATTTTAATATCCTGAGCATTCGGCAAAAAAAAGTCGAGAGCAGACGACTTTCAGATACCCTGTACCCATAGTTTGCAATAAAATCCGGTATGTTGCTTAAGAACACCAAAAGACATTTGATTGCCAAATTAGGTTACGATACTTTCATAAACAACCCTAAACTACAAAATTTTTAATCAAAAATGTTTTTTGACTGATCGTGGGAGCTATATGATATAGTTAACCGATTTTTATCCAATTTGGTTAAGTGCTTAGGAACTATAAAAAACTATTGAGTTTCAAATTTATCATCATAAACCAACGAATTATTTATCTAAAGATTTGGGTTTTTTTTAGGTCCCTTGGGACACCACTATGGGAGCTATATAATGTAACTCCTATACCAAAAAAGTAATCTCTGCCATCTAGGCTTTTGTGCAGACAGACAGGCAGACAGACATACAAACTGAAGTGGATAGTCACCCTGATCATACTTTAGGTAACATTGGGGGGTCTGAAACGTATGAAGGCATAAGAGTAGAATGTCAATGACAGATGTGGCAGGTTAAGAAAGCAAATAGGAGACACCAAATGAGTTGACTGAGAGCGCAACACGGTCATGATTCCGTGAACTTTTTGAACAAATTAGTATAACCGGAGAACCATTGTTGAAATCACAGGTGTCTTTTTTTTTTTGTGTCCTTAAACAGATCATAAATTTTTGTTTGTTATCAACTGCGCATAGTCACCTTGTTCGTAGTGTTACTGCAGAATGTATTAAATTTTCTCAGAAACTAGTCCAAATCCTTTTTTCAACGTAATGTTGCCTTTAAATCGCTGAATGGTATGGTATAACCCGATGCGGTAAATACATCGTGAAATATGGTGGAAGAAATTATGTTTTAGAAGTGTTTATTTATTTTGCTATTTAATTCTAATAAATAAGAAGCTTTATGTGGAAATATTTATAAATATAAATAAATATATAAATAAATATTTGCTAAATAAAGGAATCTGTTGATTATAATAACATAATACAATGTATAAATTTCTTGACATTCAAATGCTTTTTTTTACAAGAATATGAGGGTAATATTTGTTTTTTATAATCAAAAAAAACGGAATCAATTTCCGTTTACATATATTTACAACCACAATAATTTGTTGTTGTTTAGGATAGCATCGTATATATTATATATATATTTTTATATTATTATTTTTCTGGTCAACCTGCTTTAAAAAAAATCATTGCCATGAAGCTACAATGAATATGTATGTATGTGCATAGATATTTGTCGTTCAACAGGATG
Organism: Chymomyza amoena; assembly: GCA_037043745.1. Taxonomy (NCBI): domain Eukaryota; kingdom Metazoa; phylum Arthropoda; class Insecta; order Diptera; family Drosophilidae; genus Chymomyza; species Chymomyza amoena. Next base: position 15,371 of record JBAMAX010000918.1, on the reverse strand, counting down.
AGAGTATCGACACTCTTAGCTATCGAGCTAAATACCCTATAAAAACAATCATGATTTACAAGTGTTAAGAGTCAAATACTTCGATAGTATTATAAAATTGTAAGAAACTAAAGATCTATAACAAAAAAGCTTCAAAAACAAGCTCAATAGCCAGCTGAAATCTGAAAAAATAATTTGACTCTATGGTAAGGGCATCACGGTGTTGATACCCAAGTGTACACTGTATGAAATTGATACTATTTTAATAAAATTTTGCATCCAAATCATATATTTTACTCTTAGCAATTAACAAAATGTAGTCAATACTAAAATAATAATATTATTATAGTTTACTAAAACGTTTAAAAGTAAAAAACAATGCTTAAGCTTGGTGTTGTGGAGCAGCGTCCTTGCAAACCGACTGTGCTACGAACTCGACTAGCGTTCGAGTAGGCCGTCCAGCCATGCCACGGCGCACATACTCAAAGTCAAGCCCATTAGTAGTCATGACATTGGTAGCATCAATGTGCATCCACTGACCACATGGCACAAACTCGCGTAAAAATGCCGCAGCCTTGCAGGGTCGGCCGCCACGCCCAGCACCATAGTTTTGTACGTCACTGCGTGGGCCAGCGGTTACAGCATTGGAGTAATAATTCCATAGGGGAAAACGCCAGACACGATCGCCAGTATGCATGCTGGCATGCTTGACCTGCTGCCAAAGTATTTCAGAATTGGTGAAAATTCCGCATGCAGCCTCATCCAGTGCCTGACGCATATAGCCCGAGGTAGTACCAATGTCGATAACGCAGCGCGGGCAAAAGTTTTGGGCATAGAGCAGTGCATCAGCTAAAACCAACACATCCTCATGGTCAGTGCATTGCACTTCAATGTGCTTGCCATTCATAGACTTGACCATATCTCCGGGTCGAAATGCATTGCAGCCAACAACATTCTCGCACAAAGGTATGAGTCCGCGAATATTAACCGGCAAACGCATCTTGGCCACAGCACGCATAGTAGCCACCACAACAGCTGCTCCTGTCATATCAGCCCGCATGTTGAAGAGTTCATTCTTCTTCTTTATGCATAGTCCACCTGCATCAAAGGTTATGCCCTGACCGACCAAGACAATAGGTCGCTCATCGGCACAAGTACCATAGTAACTAAGCTCCAAGAATACGGGTGTTTCGCAGGAGGCCTTAGCGACTGCTAGAAATGCATGCATAGACTGTGACTCTGCCCAACCCTCAACTTTGACTTCCACATTTACGCCAGATTTACATAGAAGATCCACGACATGCTGCGCAAAAGCTGTGGGCGTTAATAAATTCGCTGGCGTCTCCTGCAACTGCCGCGTAAGATTTTGTGCCGCCGCTTTTTGTAAGCCAACACGCCACCCCTCAATATCGCAAACTTCATCAGGGTTGGAATACAAATCTATGGCTGGTACAAAGATGCGCGACTTTTGTGAACGCAGTTCTTGATACACCCAAGTACCCAAAGCTGCGCCCTCGGCAGCCGATTCAGCATGTCCACAACTCTCCACTTCAATGCGATCGATTTCCAATTCGGACAATTCACGACAGGCCATTGCTACAGAGCGACGTATTGCCTCCTTTTGTTCATCCATCGCCTCATAGGGATTATACCCGAGACACTCCTTGCCCAAACCCACAACAGCCACCGCCGAGTATTTAGGTTGCCTTGCGGGTTCCACGGCAAATAATAATCGTGCCTCACCGCGTTTTGGCATGGGTCCCGACATTTGCAGCATTTCTATGAGCCGATTCTTGGTCATGTCCACATTGTAACGCCAAGCGGTTGGAGTTAATACGCCAGCATCCGTTTTATCCTCCTCATCTGCATACACGCCTAAAACTAGACCACGAGAGGGCTGCGCCGCACAAGTATCCATCTGTTGCAGGTGCAACATGGAGGCCATAGCTTGTGAGGCATATGAGCGTCTCTGACAAGTCCAGGCCAATACTCGATTGAGCCCGTGCGCATTTGACAACAGTTTCTTAGGCATTGTCATCTTTCTTTTGTTATTTTGCCGTAAAAATTTATAACCAAAAATTTTTATTTAAAAAAAACTAAAAATTTAATTTTGTCAAAACTAGAGGTTTTGTGTTTATTTTGCGAAACATGTATTAAAATAATAAAAAATTAAGTCAAAATTATATATGTCGCTTTTTAGAAGAAAAAAAGCCTCCTTAGGTAAGCAACAAACGAAAATTTTTTACACCCTGTGTATTGAATTTTTTTTATACCTAATCCAATTAAAACAAAAGAGGGTTATTTATTAATTAGCTTGTTAGAAGAGTTCAGGGTATCTAAAAGTCGCTAACCCGATTTTTCTCTTCTACTTTTTGTGTGCGAGTTTTAAATGATGATTTAAAGAAATGGTTTATTAAGCAAAGACCAACTAGAAAATGCGCACAAGATTTAATTCGCGTTTTAAACTAGTACTAGGAAATCTGGATTTCTAAGTGGAGCATAGAGGCTCAACAATCAACTTAAATCTAACTTTATTATGCGCATTAACATCGTTGACGTCATTCCATGTATAATTGGCTTTTCGCATTTCTGCTTCGATTGTACGCCTCCATGTCCTAGCTGGAGACCCTGGACCGATCCAGTTCCATTTGCGGCGTTTGATATCATACTCTACTTGTGTTTGCTCGGTGCGTGACTATAGATCATTGTTTCAAATTCTTTGGAGCCACTAAATTGGCAGAATTATTCTTAGACACCGGCTTACAAACACGTGAATTTGAAAATGTATGCTGGATGTTTCTTTCCAAGATTCGCACCCGTAAAAGAGCACAAACTTCACGTTAGAGTTGGAAATGCGAAGTTTCGTTTTGGTGGTAAGTTGGCTAGATTTCCATATGGGGCCCAATTGTGCAAAAGCAGATCTCACTTTGCAAATGCGTGATTTGACGTCTCCGTCCGCACCGCTTTTGTTGGTAACTACGCTGCCCAGATACACAAAGATCGAATGCTATCCAACCTTTTATTCTGTAGTGTAATATTGGGATCCGTAGTGGCAGCGTATCCGCTGCACATGATTTTCGTTTTTGACCTATTAATTTCCAATCCAACTTTACGCGAGCAGTTGTTGATTTTTTCAAGATTGTCTTGGAGATCGGAGCACTTATGGCATAATAAACATGGATCGTCTGCGTATTCGAGATCTTCCAACTGATTAAACGGTCTCCATTGTATGGCTTTGCTCCCTATGAGTGAAGATCCTAAGTATCTCGTATATTATTATTATTATATGTGGCTTGTAATGGCTGTGCCATTGATTTTATTTTTGTACAAATTTCTCGCAGCTAAAATTTCTATCAAGCTAGAAATTATCGCACTCGTTTTTTTCTCGCAGCTATTATTGCTCTTTTGGGACAAAATCTCGCATGCGAGAAAAATGATAATCTTTTCACTCTGCCGATTAGCTTTAGTCTGACACTAAAAGCTCAATATATCAGCAGGTCGAGCCCGATCGCCACCACCTTTAGGGCGTGCATTTCGGTGGGTCGGCAGCTATAAAAGAGCTGCTGCAGCCTGCTTCAGTCTCTTTTTTTTCTGACTCCGATTCGAAACCGCCGCCAGTCGAAGCAAACATTTTTTGTCTTTCGTTGCCACGTGCCAAGAACATTTTTTTTGTTACAAGACAACAAACGAAAAGACAAATTACAATTATCACCTTTAACATAGTGGAGTCGCAAATTTAAAAAAAAAAAAGGAAAACTTTCTTAAACAAAATATTAAGTATTACCCCTGTAATATCACAGCTGTCGAGACAGCTCTAAGCAGCAACAACTAAAGTGCATAAAAGCTTTAAACCAAAAGACAAAAAACGCATCTGAGGTCATTAACCTCGCTCGAACGGAGTAACAGCTTTAGTTAGATGCACTGCCGTCCAAGCTGGTCTAAAATTCCCGCCAACGAGCTTTAAGCTCTCACCCGCCCTCCCGGCTTCCATCGATACGAACAGCAGTTCAAGCGCGATCCAAGAACGGGCGCAACGTGACGATCGTCGGCGGGTGTCAAAATAGTGGAAATCGTAGTAATATAAGAAAAAAAAAAAATTTGGCAAAGCAAAAATTAAAAAAAAAAAAAATGTACATTACGAATCGCGAATAAATACGGATAGAAATAGTGGTAATCATTTTAAATAAAAAGAAACCATCATTGCGCCCTTGTAAGGAAAAAAAAATGGTCCCAAAAAAGAAATATAACCAACAAATACAATATATATATATGTATATATTAGGTTGTCAAAAAAGTCTTGCGGTATTTCCGCAAGCTTGTCTTTGCAAGCGCGTAGTTCTAGTTGTATTCGTCGCATCGGTTCACGCTAGAGCTTTTGGAAAGCTCTTTTCACGTGCTAACACGTGTTTGATTAATTGTTGTTTGCTTTTAGTCGTTCGTGAGTTATAGCGTCGCAAACATGGAGCAAAATAAAGAGAAAATACGGCATATTTTACAGTACTACTACGATAAAGGCAAAAATGCATCTTATGCTGCCAATAAAATTTGTGCAGTTTATGGACCCGATACAGTTTCCATTTCCACCGCACAACGATGGTTTCAACGTTTTCGTTCTGGTGCAGAGGTGATCGAAGATGCGCCACGGTCCGGAAGGCCTGTTGTCGAAAATTGCGATAAAATCGCTGAATTGATCGAAAGAGACCGGCATAGTAGCAGCCGTAGTATCAGCCAAGAGCTGGGCATGAGTCATCAAACCGTTATAAACCATTTGAAGAAGCTTGGATTGAAAAAGAAGCTCGATGTATGGGTGCCACACGACTTGACGCAAAAAAACATTTTTGACCGTATGGATGCATGCGAATCGCTTCTGAATCGCAACAAAATCGACCCGTTTTTGAAGCGGATGGTGACTGGCGATGAAAAGTGGGTCACTTACGACAACGTGAAGCGTAAACGGTCGTGGTCGAAAAGCGGGGAAGCTGTCCAGACGGTGGCCAAGCCTGGATTGACGGCCAGGAAGGTTCTTCTGTGTGTTTGGTGGGATTGGCAGGGAATCATCCACTATGAGCTGCTCCCCTATGGCCAAACGCTCAATTCGGACCTGTACTGCCAACAACTGGACCGCTTGAATGCAGCACTCATGCAGAAGAGGCCATCTTTGATCAACAGAGGCCGAATTGTCTTCCATCAGGACAACGCCAGGCCACACACATCTTTGGTGACGCGCCAGAGGCTCCGGGATGTCGGATGGGAGGTTCTTTTGCATCCACCGTATAGTCCGGATCTCGCACCAAGTGATTACCACCTATTTCTGTCCATGACGAACGCGCTTGGTAATCGGAAGTTGTCCACAAGAGAGTCCTGTGAAAATTGGCTCTCCGAGTTTTTTGACAATAGGGAAGCGAGCTTCTATAAGAGGGGCATTATGAAGTTGGTATCTCGTTGGGAACTCGTCATCGAACAAAACGGCGCATATTTGACTTAAATCGCATTATTATAACCAATTTTATGAACAATTGAAAATTCAATAAAAATACCGCAAGACTTTTTTAATAATAATAATAATAATAATTTAATAATATACTGGAGCGTCCGTAGAGCATGTCTATCTCTTCTACATGCCCCCCGAATATGTTAAAGTGTAGCTGGTACTCATTTACAAATAAAATTTAACAAAAAAAATTAAGAAGCAAACTAAAAAAATATTTATATAATAGGTCTATGCTCAAAGACAGCAAAACTGCAACTAAATTTCTGTCTAAAACTGGGCCTGCTTTTATACTAACCTGTCTGAGGCGAGGATGACAATTGTGACAAATCGATAAATTGTATTTTTTGCTATCGATTGTGTGGTTACTATATTTATCGAGTACTATAGCGCGTTTTTAACCCCCGACGCAAAAAGAGGGGTGTTATAAGTTTGACGTGTTTGTCTGTGTGTCTGTTTGTTTGTCTGTCTGTCTGTCTATGGCATCGTAGCTCCCGATCGCATGCTGCGATTTCAATTTAGTTTTTTTTGTATTAAAGGTGACTTATGTGCGAGTGTTGTTAGACATGTTTGATGAAAATCGGTTGAGCCGTTTAAAAGTTGTGGGGAGTAAAGTGGGGAGAAAACCATCAACTTTGTCCGATTGGCTTAAAATTTGGTCCTATTGTAGCTGACGACGCCACTGATTCTAATCTGAGGTTATTTTTGCTCTATCTCTTCGCGTTTAGAAGTTATGGCCATTTGAAGCTAAAAATACAGCAAATCTATTAAATATGATAATGATGCTTGTCAACAAATTATGCCAATGGGCTTGCCAATCATTTAATGTCTGTCTGTCTGTCTGTCTATGGCATCATAACTCCCGAACGCATGCAGTGATTTTTAACCCCCGACGCAAAAAGAGGGGTGTTATAAGTTTGACGTGTCTGTTTGTTTGTCTGTCTGTTTGTCTGTCTGTCTATGGCATCGTAGCTCCCGAACGCATGCAGTGATTTCATTTAGTTTTTTTTGTATTAAAGGTGAATTATGTGCGAGTGTTGTTAGACATGTTTGATGAAAATCGGTTGAGCTGTTTAAAAGTGGTGGGGAGTGAAAGTAGGGAGAATGCTTAAAATAAAAGCGAACGAGCTTGACCTTAACTGTAATCTATACCTTAACAAGAATCTAAATTATAGTAAGTATATTATAATATACTAAAGTCTAACTTAACCTAACCTACCTATAAAAGGTATGAAATAAAAATTAAATTAAAAATTTAAAAAACCCCGAACTTAAGTAATTTTCATTTAAAAAGTAAAAAATAATAAAAGAAACTTAATGTTAAAGTATCTAAGAATCTATTAATAATTCTAAAAAATACGTCGCGTTGGGGGACCGCTCCTAAACTAACAATTTAAATACAAATAGTCTAATTAAGCAACAAAGATTAACTTAAAAACAAAATTAAGAAAATACTTCAAAAACATTCATAGAATTACTTCAAAAAATTTGCAAGTAAGATACGACCGTCAGCGACGTCTGCCCTCGCGTGTCCCCCAACGCGACGTATTTTTTTTAGAATTATTAATAGATTCTTAGATACTTTAACATTAAGTTTCTTTTATTATTTTTTACTTTTTAAATGAAAATTACTTAAGTTCGGGGGTTTTTAAATTTTTAACTTAATTTTTTTAAAATAGTTTTTAAAATTTGTTTAAAATTGTTTATTTCGTTTTATTATATAGCTAATTTCATCGCTGCAATGCCAAATATATGTATATATCGGCGAAAATAAGTGAAGCGGGCCACTTTTTTGGCGACCTTCTCCGATTTTGATGATTGTTGGTAGAGCTGCTTGCCATTAGAAACCACGCCCAATTTTATTGCAAAATTCCGATTATTTATCGAGTTATCGATAACTGAATATAGGTTTTTTCATTTTTGGACTATTTTTTGATAAGCCATATCTTCTAAACAAGCGTATTGCTGTCTGGAGGCTTGTCCAAAAGTTTATGGCTTGTTATCGCTGTAATGCAGTGTTGTTGCATCGAATTATGCTAAGTCTTAATTCGTAAATAACAAGTCATAAAACTTTTGTCCGCCTTGCGTTGTTGTTACTTTTACAACAACAAGACATATGGTTATTTATATAGAAATTTTTATACATATATCGGACACTCAGTGAAAAAAAGAACAAAAATATTAACTAATATGTATATTGATAAGTGTATATGTACATAAATAAGGTTTTTTTACTTAAAACTTACCCCGTCGAATCCAGTGAAGGCCTCCATGGTGTTCGCAGAATAAATTTATTTTTTTTTGATGTATTTTCGTTGGTTTTCGATTTTTTCAATTTAATATATTATTTATATAATTACACATATATATATAGATATTTGTAAGATTTTTGACTTTTTCTTTCACCATATGATAAATTTTTTTCTTTAGCTCTTTTTTTTTTTTTCAACAAAAAAATATATAAAACAAATAAGCGGAAAAAAAGAGATCAAAAATATAATTTTTACACTGCCGTCTTTTTTTTTGTTTGCCACGCTCTTTGCGCGTTTTATGGTTTTAGCGGTTTGAGAAGCACTGGTCTTTACTGGTCTGGTACTAATTATTACGTTAAACTTCTCGTTTGCACCTTTAGTCCACTTGATTTCATTACTTTTCACTCTGTTAAACAAAAAAAATTTCTTATTATAATACCTAATATTATTATTATTATAATTATTACATATACTGTCTTAACATATGTGATATATTTTTTTTTCTTTTTTCTCTGAATTTTAATCGTTTTTTTAAATTTTCGCCACACACACCACTTGCATCTCGTTTTTAAGTAACTTTTCTTTGGTTTTTTCCCGCGGACGTGATTTTTTTTTTTTTTTTAACCTACGTATATGTAGGTATATTATATATTATACTATTAAATTATAATTTTTGGGCTCAACGCCTCGCATGTCTCTCTCCGGCGAGCGGCAGACTGATTTGCTTATGAATTTCTAGCTGCCTAGCTAGAGTCAGTTTCGTTTTTTTTCTCCCTCTGAGCTAATTTTTTGTTGGGCGCCTCTAAAAGTTAAAGAATAACCAGAAAAAAACAATAAATGCTTGAAAAATAGCAAAACATATGTGATATACATATGCATTATTGTTATTTCTTTATAGTTACCTTTTTGTTTCGAGGTCATTGAACCTTTAGCTTGATTTGCCAAAATTTTGCATCATATGTTTTGCAAAACTTTTTATGATATTTATCAACTTTTAGTTTATTTATTTTTTGTAAAATTCTTGTAGGCGCGGCTGCGCGAAGGCTCTGAATATTTATTTATTGGCTGGAAATTATATTTTATAAAGGGATGTATCAGATTTTTCTGGATAAAAAAAAAATTGCTGGTACATGTGATTAATATGTTAAGTTAGAAAATCTTACCCAGTTGCAGGATCCAACTGCTCTCTAAGACGGTTCAATTAAAAAAGATCGGACAACTGGCAGACTACGAGGCCATGACCTCGGCTAAGCTAATTAACATTTTCTTAACAGAGGCTTATGTCAATGTCAAAGTGACAGTTCACTTTCGCCGTGAAAGTACTTTCGTTGGTGGTGTGTGTCTCGACTAAAAACGGTTACAAATTTCTTATAAATACTAAATAATGTATATCTTATTAATTACTCTATTTTTAAATAAAAAAAAAACAATATATTATTTGTTTAATAGTTGTTTCTTATTTCTAAAATCTAAACTAAGTTAAACCAATAATATTTATTTACTTGCTAAGAATTTTTTTCCAAACCAAAACCAAAATTTTAGTTGGACTCAGTAACTGGACATTACAAGAGGCGTGTTGATTGGTGTTCGGTCGAAATCTGATTAATTCAGATTACGTCGCAAACAGATCAAAATTCAATAGAAAAGTATACATAGGGCCACAACCATAGAATAAGATTTCAAATAAAATAAGGAAACCAACCAATTTCAATTATACATTTTTTTTTACGATTTAGAATCTTCTACACCCTCGTCAGTTCCTTTATATTAATTTTGTGCCATAACGTCCACAATATTCTAAGAATTTTTCTTGGTTAATAAGAATTTGGGAGTTTTACAAAAGATTCTTCTCGACTATAGATTAACCTGAACCAATGTGGTTTTTATTGGTCTTAGCAAAGTGGCTCAAATTTGATAATTTTTGACAATAACTCCCGAAGTTGCTATAGGATTTTAATAAAGAGAAGATGCTTATCAGCGAGTTTTAACTTGTTTCTTGGGAAGGGTTTGAAGTATTTAGTAAAGAACGAAAAGACAGAGGTTGACTGGTACCCTTAACTTAAAAAGACATTGTGTGTTTCAGGCTACCAGTTTTGGTGATTATTTCGGTGCAGTTAATTGTGAAGGAGTCTAGGAAAGTCACTTTTTACACCCTTTATCCAAGGAAGTTCAGAAGGACTATAAAGTTTGTGCAAGCAGAAAAATCAGCAGTCGGCCCCTAAGCTACCTAAAATATAAGCAGAGTGATTAGATCACTCTGTCTGTCAATCCCTGAGAAACCCTATATCTCGGGGATGATAAAAGCTGCACCAACCAAACTTTCTCATAAGAAATGTGCGATGTTGGGGAAGCTATTTCCGAAAAGGATCTGTGGGTGTAAATTCTGTCAAATCAAAGCACTTTTACGGATGGCAACACTCGTCAAACCATTGACGCTTGATATTTTCATTTTATTTCATAGGCGGGTCTTCTGTTGCGTTGACATCGACAGAACCAAAATGAGTACCACGAATGACATCCTGAGATATTCCTTCGGTAGTTGCTGGACAGCCATATTTTACTTTATATCAGGTTTCAATGAAGCTTCTTGAAGTTGTCCAATTCAGTTTTAATAACTGCTCAGCAGATAATGTGCAACAAATCTCAACATATGCTGAATTCCACAGCCCAAAACAAAAACAAATAAAGAATCTGGTTGCATATTTAATGGCATCCTGATCAGAACTCGGACAACAGAAACCCTTCCGCATAATTCTAAAACGCAAGGGATACCAAATGCATCAAGGAAATGTATAAATGTAGGGAAATATTGTTTATAGACAATCGGTAGATGTCATATCCTGATGTTTTTCTAATTCTAATTTCTTATGTTAAATGCAACCCACACAATTTTATTGAAATTGGACCATTTAGTGAAGATTTTTAAAAAAATCGTTTGATGAACAATGCTGAAATTTTTATATTTACCTACAAAATTAATCCATTTTTTTCATCATCAAATCAAAAAGTATGCCTTCCAATAAATATTACATATAAAAATTAACAATAATTTCTTCGTTTTATTTTTTTTAACATCGTTCCACCAAATCGATTTGATTCAAATTCACACCATATAAACAACGTATAAAAACATGTTAAAAAAAAAATGGTGATTGACATATTTAAGGAACATACTTAAAAAAAATAAGAAAATTTCATGTTTTTTTAAGAAAACGTGTTGGTTAAAAAAAATTAAATATTTTATTTTAAACATCCCTAGTGCTAACTTACATTTAAAAAAAAATTTGGCTCCAAAATATTCAGTAGTTTAGTCGCAATTATATACACGTGAAAAACACGTTTTTTTTTAATTAAGCCGCAACGCGTTAATTTTAAAAACTGAAATTTTGTTTAAATTTTTTTTTGCCATTCTGCATCGTAAGTAAAGTAAATGATGTTATTATTACTTTTTAAAAATCACTGGGGCAGTTTCCAGTACCTTATCTAGCTAGACCCTTTTTATGTCAAATTTTTGTAACATACTTTAATTTGCTAATTTAAAGTTGCTTTTTGCAATTTCTGCATTTCTGTTCGCCTGGTAGTATCAGCTCCTTGCAACTTTTTGTATGGAAAAATTAGAAAAAATGTTTTTTCTTTTTTATTTATTTTCAAATTGCTTTTTTTTGCTATTGAATTTTACATTTTGTACCACTGTATCGTGTGCACACATGCAAGCGTTTTGTGTACAACACAGTCCATGTGAGCCATAGGCTCTTGCGATAGGATCGTGCCATCCGATAGATTAAAGTTTCCATGTTTATTAATTCCTTTTTATTATTTTAAATTCGGTCATATATTTACCAGCAATTTATATAAACTTTCTTTTCGGCTAATACTTTTTTAAAGGAAAAAAAAAAAAAATAATGCAAGTTTTAATTATTATTTAAATAGAAACTTTACTTATTTATTTATTTTATTTATTTTCGTTAAATCTTTGTGATTTACGTTGGAGTACCATGAATTTTCAAATTTTATTCTATAATTAAATATATTTTTTAAATTGTTATATAAAATTCCACTCGCTAAATTTTTGGCTCTCTTGAATGACTAGTTCAGGTTCATCGAGTGAGCTCTATAGCACATAGGGTGTTTTTTTTTTGCAATGTTCTTTAACTGCTAGATTATGTTTATGTTGGCTATCATAAGAGGCAATCAAAACCATCCAAAGCCAAATATTGGTATTAAAATTCGGCTCGGTACTCCACTGAAAATCAAAAGCCCCTCAACTTCCTTTTTAAAGTTAATACCCAATATGTTAAAAATACAAATAATTTTTAATATTAAATGCTGCATAATAAGATTCTGTTTATTTAATGTGTTTCGTGCATTTAGTAACATAGTAAAGTGGTGTTCCAGATTATTACCAGTATTGTCATCCTTGGAGAATTCAGTTTCTAAAGTAAAATGTCAATTGTTAAAATTACAGCATAGAAAAAAAATTTTGTTGCTCACCTTTTTCATATGTATTTGGTTCAATTCAAGCCGCATCTTCTAACAAAATATCGTGTTCCAGGGAATTTTGAACCTCGGGAAACAACTGCCTTGGATATACGTACAGATAGACTAACAGTAAAAACGAAAGACGGAAAGTAAAGGGAGGAAGACGATCATTGTACACGAATGGATAGAGACGCGGATAGACAGGATATATTTTTTTTTTCACGAAAATAATTTAGAATTTTGTAGATGTATTTCAAACGAGTACCAAAGTCTAACTGAGCTCTGTGGAAATTCGATTTAAGCTTATAACTTTGACATTTCGATAGGCCTTTAACAGGCCTACTTGGTTTAAGGAATCTTATAAAGCGCCTACTTAGGTAAATTTATTTTTGTTTTTAAATATTTTTTTTTTATGTTAATTTGGAGTAGCGTGAATTTTCAAATTATATTCCATAATTAAATATATTTTTATACCCTGTACCGTATGGTACCAAGGGTATATTAAGTTTGTGCAAGCCGAAAATGTATGTAACATATAGAAGGAGACGTCGGAGACACCCCAAAGTTACCTAAAATATGATCAGGGTGAATAGAGAAGTCGATATACCCATGTCCGTCTGTCCGTCCGTCCGTGCGAACGCCTAGATCTCAGAGATGGTAAGAGCTAGAGATACCAAACTTTCACATTAGATCCCATATTATTCCTTAGGAGGCAAGTTTATTTTATTTTTTTGATATCGGGGATAAATTATATAGCTCCCATGGGGGTGTTTGAGACGACCTCGACAAAAAAAAGCGTTTTAGATGAATAATTCGTTTGTTTATGAAGATATCGTAACGAAATTTGGTATTCGAAATTTTTTTAAGTTCCCAATCACTGTACCAAATTTGATCAAAATCGGTTGACTATATCATATAGCTCCCATAGGACCGATCGGCCAAAATAACTTTTTTAAAGAAAAATTCGCTATATTTCGTTTTTTAATAAAGATATCGTAACCAGCTTTGGCGTTTGGAAATTTTTTAGACCACTTAAGCAATGTGCCAAATTTGAACAAAATCGGTTGACTATATCATACAGCTCCCATAGGTCCGATCTTCAAAAAATCGATTTTTTAACAAAATTTGTTGTGTTTCGTTTGTTTGTTAAGATATTGGGACCAAATTTGACATTCGTGAGTATTTTATAGTTCCTAAGTACTGTACTAAATTTAATCCAAATCGTTTGACTAGATCATATAGCTCCCATAGGACCAATCGGTCCAAAAACACGTTTTTTATACAAAATTCGATGTGTTTTGTTTGTTTGTAAAGATATTTGAAATAAATTTGGCATTCATATCTTTTTTAAGGTATTTAAGCACTGTGTCAAATTTTATTGAAATCGGTTGACTATACCATATAGCTCCCATAGGAACGATCGGTCAAAAAAAAATTTTTGCTTCAAAATTCTTCTGTTTTTGGTTTTTTGTGAAGAAATCGGACTTTATTACAAGCTAGTGGTACAGGGTATCCTAAAGTCGTCCGCGCCCGACTTTACGTCCGCCATTTTTTCATTGTGGATCAGTTAACTACTAATACACTAACCAACAAGCACACTGATAATCTGCCCCTTTCACTCTCATATTGAACGCATTTGAAGCAAAGAGAGCAACGTGGAAGAGCTAGATAATGTTATTTATATTGCCTACTTTGTTGCACTGTGACCGTTACTCTAATCATACACAAAATTGGCCAATCAATTTGCATATCTTAAGTTTTAATGCTGTTATTAACTGCTGTTACTTCTGTTCGCCTGGTACATAAACTAAGTATAGTTATGCAGGAGGATAGAGCAGCGCAGCTCTATATTTGAAAATTGACTATATCTGCCTGCCTCAATCAATTGTGAAAATCGGTTTATTTAGTTATTTAAATTAAATGTACTTTACTGGCTAATTATCCATATGAAAAAAGAAAAAAAAAATTAAATAAGTTTCAACTCATATCCCCCGTCCCCCTCTGAGTTGTACAAATTTGCTCTTTTACGTAAATCAATTTTTATACCCTGTACCGTATGGTCCAAGGGTATATTAAGTTTGTGCAAGCCGAAAATGTATGTAACATATAGAAGGAGACGTCGGAGACACCCAAAGTTACCTAAAATATGATCAGGGTGAATAGAGAAGTCGATATACCCATGTCCGTCTGTCCGTCTGTCCGTCTGTCCGTCCGTCCGTCCGTCCGTCCGTCCGTCCGTCCGTGTGAACGCCTAGATCTCAGAGATGGTAAGAGCTAGAGTTACCAAACTTTCACATTAGATCCCATATTATTCCATAGGAGGCAAGTTTATTTTATTTTTTTGATATCGGGGATAAATTATATAGCTCCCATGGGGGTGTTTGAGACGACCTCGAAAAAAAAAGCGTTTTAGATGAATAATTCGTTTGTTTATGAAGATATCGTAACGAAATTTGGCAATCGAAAGTTTTTTATAGTTCCCAATCACTGTACCAAATTTGATCAAAATCGGTTGACTATATCATATAGCTCCCATAGGACCGATCGGCCAAAATAACTTTTTTAAAGAAAAATTGGCTATATTTCGTTTCTTAATAAAGATATCCTAACCAGATTTGGCGTTTGGAAATTTTTTAGACCACTTAAGCAATGTGCCAAATTTGAACAAAATCGGTGGACTATATCATATAGCTCCCATAGGTCCGATCTTCTAAAACATCGATTTTTTAACAAAATTTGTTGTGTTTCGTTTGTTTGTTAAGATATTGGGACCAAATTTGACATTCGTGAGTATTTTATAGTTCCTAAGCACTGTACCAAATTTAATCCAAGTCGTTTGACTAGATCATATAGCTCCCATAGGACCAATCGGTCCAAAAACACGTTTTTTATACAAAATTCGATGTGTTTTGTTTGTTTGTAAAGATATTTGAAATAACTTGGCGTTCATATCTTTTTTAAGGTATTTAAGCACCGTGTCAAATTTTATTGAAATCGGTTGACTATATCATATAGCTCCCATAGGAACGATCGGTCAAAAAAAAAATTTTTGCTTAAAAATTTCTTCTGTTTTTGGTTTTTTGTGAAGAAATCGGACTTTATTACAAGCTAGTGGTACAGGGTATCCTAAAGTCGTCCGCGCCCGACTTTACGTCCGCCATTTTTTTTTTAAG